>JZKD02S1657162.1:22441-37788 GCA_000966675.3 Picea glauca
GAGAAATTTAATCATTTTTGACCATATAATCCAAGTGTTATATCAATGTAGCAATATCATCCAATAAATGCAGAGTAAATAATCAACGAAAAAAATAATAATCATACACATACACAGTACACCATTTTTTTACGTGGAAACCCAAAGCAAGAGAAAACCATGGAATTCTTTTTCTTATATGTATTGAAGAATTATATTCATTGGAAGCACCAAATTCCTTTGTTTTCCAGCTAGAACTGGAAGGAGGCTCCAACCCCCTAGTTTCTGAGGCTACAACCCGAGGGAAGCTCCAACTCCCCAATTCTCTAGCTACAACCAGAAGGAGGCTACAACCCCTTAAGTTCTTTGGCTACAACCGGAACGTGGCTACAACCACCTATCCTTGCCCCGTCCAACTTCCCTGACGTAGATGTAGAATGATGAAACCACTATCACACTATCATTATGAGATATACCATTGTACAACTATACCAACTTGTACCACTGACCTGCATCCAACCTGTACAACTGCCCTGTCATCAATCTCTACCTGAAATGAACACGTATCAACAAAACTACAACAAGTATGTGACATGTAGTGATGCAGCACGCGTATGTACGCGCCCTATCTGTTATGCATCCCGCATATGTACGCAACCAAACTGTTATGTGGCCTCCGTATGCCTTCTGAAAAATACGGTTTCCTTTCTCTTGAAAACTTCCAACCCTCTGTAACTTCTTTCACATAGATCTGTAACCTATGACTCTATCCAAACTGTATATGTACCCTATTCTTGCATCCTCTTTACCCAAAATCTCTATATATATCTCTATTCATGTTCCATATAAATGTGCGTAATCATAAACAAGTATAATATCCCTCACATGATCTAGACATCAAACCCTCTCTGGTATTCAGCCTCACAATACATCAACCACTTCACAAATAGAAGCTCTTAACCACGTACCATAAAAACCCGTAGCTAGATGCCAAGAAATAAAGATGTGCCATGACTCTAACAAAATGTATCAATGATACATTTTACCAGCATTGTACTTCTGTAGTTATGACGTATACATAATTTCCCATGTAGCCACTAGTCTCTCTAGGGAGAATTCGCAAATATCCATAACCATTTCTCATGGATACATCAAAATCCAACTATTCATAGAAATAAGACATACATTTTGAACCAATGGATAGATCTGATGTATCTGAGCACTGTAGACCTTCCTAGGATCTTGATCTCATAATCTAAAACCTCTGCATCTTCATCTCTTAAATTTTCCATGGCTTTACCAACATGTACACACCCTAATACACTGTCATCCCCCGTATGTATGAACCCTAATACAATGTCAACTTGCATATGCATTAGTATGTACACACCCTAATACACTGTCAGTCTGTGTACGCCTCATAAACTAGAGTTTTTTAGTATTCGTTGTAATTCTGAAACTTTCATCGTCAAGCCTTTGTACTACCTCAGAGTTTCACAACTTCAGATGTATCAATGAGTACTTGCAATAAGCCTTACACAACAAACGATATTCAATATGTTCAAGTGTAATTAAATGAGAGAGCCTTGCCTCTTATTTATACTTTCATGTAACATCCCACTTTCCTTATTTTAGGGAGTTCTCCATTAACTTTATTATTTAAATTATTTCTTTTGCAAGCACTTTGAATTTTTGGGGCTTCTAGATGACTCACGAGGGTCCTCCAACTTCACATGGCCATAACTCTCTAACCATGAGAAGTTATGTGACATTCCACATACCACCGGAAATGGCATGACAAGCACTATACATCTAGGATAGTTTCACTCACAAATTCACTAACCTTGATCTCATTATTCCACAATTAAGCATGGGTTCTCTAACCATACTTATAAGATAACTCAATCCGCAAAGCCTCTTCCCATGAGGGATTTCGCCATAAGGGGACCACTTTGGAGTTCATCCATTTGTACTTCTTATCAACTATGACAAGAAAATAATGAGTCATATTTACATCAAACAAAATTGGGTCCATTTCCCAAACCTTTGTGCTACCGGAATTTTCTACTGGACTTTCTTCAAGGGTTCACATCAATGACAACCAACCTTAATCAACATCTATTGTCGAATCTCTATATTTCATCCTCAGGATGTACAACTTATTTTTGAGGAAAATCTTGTTTATCAAGGACTTAGATTGATACAAAGCCCCTAACTTATTCCATAATTCCTTGACAATAACATCCTCAAATACATTCAGTAACACTAAATCTAAGAAACATAACCAGATTGTGTTATTTTTCTTGAGACTCAATTTTGTCCAATCTTAAATTGAATTTACCTAGGTGCAATACTTGGATCTATAGTGACCCATTGATATTTGTCTGCAAAAACATCTTCCATATTGAGCTTCCACAACTCAAAACTTTTCCCATTAAATTTTTCGATTTAATTTTTTGAACTTCTCACCATTTATTTTCACAATGAGAATTGATACCGCAAATATCCCATTGTAACAACGTTTATCATGGAACCGAGCCAAACCCTTAGCCACAAAGGCATCCCCCTGAAGCCAATAACTGCTCCGATGCCAAATGTAAGTTTTAACCATTTTACATTAATGCAATGGACACATATATTCTTAATGGAGAAAATAGAACAACTGCAATCACACATATAGAGAGAGATTTACCTTGGAAACCCAACCGAGAAAGCCAACAACCTATTTTAGATTCACATATCTAATTATATTCATTATAAAACTTCATTGTTTACAATACAATATATAGAATGTTGTAACATCCATAAAAACCCTAATCCATTGACCCATATTATATTACAACCTTAAATCCTTAACCAAAATTAGAAAATCATGGGTTGAAATACCATGCACCACTAAAACACCCCCACCAAAGGTGAAATACCACCCAAAAAAATTGGTGAATAAACCGCCCAAATAATAATCAGGGACTCTGCTGCCGAAACCCCTAACAGGTGAACCCACAATCGTGCAAATAATATAACACATATCCAAAAATATATATTTGAAATGTTTGTATATTTATTAGTTAAAAGAATAGGATAAGTAGGTGTTTGAAGAGAGATTTAGTATTGTGGTTTATTGATATTCATGAGAGATTTTGATTTTCTTGTCCAAGGTTTTTTTCTTGTCAAAAAATTTATGATTCAACTCTAGGTCTCAGTCAAGGATGATGCCTATTATGGTTGGCCTTACAATATTATGTTCTTTGGGTTAGCATTTATTAGGGATGATGTCCATTGCAGTTAGCCTTACAAGACTATGTTCCTCAAGGCCAACATCCCCAAACTTTTACTTGGGAAAAGTAGGTGCAATTGGCCTTGCAATTCTATGTTCCTTGGGGCCGACCTTGGTTAGAGAAGATGCTCATTATGGTTGGTCTTACAATATTGTGTTCTCTAAACAAATATCTCCAAAATTTTACTTTGGATAAGTAAATATTCAAATTGTATCTATGATATTAAACTTACAATATTAAAATTCAAACTTGTATAAATTCAATATTTAGATAAAACCCCTAAAACCATCATTTTGATTCTCATTTTAGTTCACATATTTGAATAGATTAATTTAAACAAAACATAAAATTTATGATATTAAACTCACAATATTAAAATTCAAACTTGTATAACTTCAATATTTAAATAAAACCCCTAAAACCATCATTTTGATTCTCATTTTAGTTCAAAGATTTGAATAGATTAATTTAAACAAAACACAAAATTTTGACCATATGTAAAATTTCTATCAAATTATCACCATAAAAAATCCAATCAACTTACTTATATATATGAAATCATACTTTTGGGTTCTCACTAGTACCGATTGCAGGCTTATGATAGGTGTCCTATGTTGCGTGTTTGGCTGTGTTGTTGAAGCAGTCGAGGTATTTTCCTACATGTGCGTCTTTCTTTCGGTCATTGTGGAGCTCACGCAGGTTGTTGAGGTGGTAAGGTTTCTATAGCGGCTCCTCTGGTCACGGCTTCTCCAGATCCATGCCTACTCTTCTCGGATCTGTCCTCCATCGCTGATGTTTTTTATTGTTACTCTCCAGCGCTATACAGTTCTGAATGGGGGTTGGTTGTCTCCTTTGATGCAGTTTTCCTATGCGGCTCTTAGACCTGCGACCTCTCTTACGGATTTACTCTTTCGATAGCTTCTCGGATTTGAGGGTTTTTTCTTTGTGGCACCGCGGTTTTGGAACCCTAATCTATGAGGTCATCTTGTCTTCTCCCCACTCAGATTAGTTCCTCTATTTTTTTGTTGTTTACGGTGTGATGCATGTACATATCGCTACCCCTGCGGTTTTTTACATGCATGTTCTTGGCGGTTGGTGGCGAGGCTTTGTAACTCTTTGTTGTCGTAGTCATGTGGTCGGTTCTAGAGCTCTTCTATGCCTTTGTCAAGAATATTTCTCTTCACGACCTCCCTCTTGAGGTCTTGTGCATTGAGGTCCTTTTATGAGGGTGTGTAGTGTTGCTACACTCATTGGCATCACATTGAGGTCTTCTGATGGGCGTCCCATACATTTTGGGCTCTTTGTTCATTGAGGTCCATTATGTGGGCATGAAGTGTTGTTTGGGCTGTAGCAATACTTTGTGGTTTTGTGATGGGTAGCTTAACTAGTTGGGTGTGTTGGTGTATTTGACTATGTTTTTGTACTTGGGTGTTAGGGGTTTTAGTTCTTTTTCAACCTATCAATGCTCTGGTTGGCATTGGAATGTATGTCGCTCAAACTAGGTCCCTTCATCTTCAAGATTTTTCTCAGTGTTTTCATGTTTCTGCCTTTTCTCGATTGGTTGTGTTTTCATGTTTCTGCCTTTTCTCGATTGGTTTTGGAGGTTTTTTAGCTTTCAGTACATCATGTGTATAATGCTCTATGCGGTTGTGGCCAAGATTCATCTGATGAATATTCCAAGTGATCAATACTCTTCTTAGTGACCAATTAGCTTGTTTATGGGCCATCTCGGGATTCTTTGTCTCCTCACTTTACTCATGATTGGGGTGTGCTTCTGACACATTCAAAATGTCTCCTCACTTTACTCATGATTGAGGTGTGCTTCTGACACATTCAAAATGTAATTTGATTCTCTTCGAATGAATGGAATTACGATTTTTTCTCTTGGATATATATATATATATATATATAATAAAAATCTTTTAAATTAATCAAATTTTCTTTATAAAATATTAAAATTTTATACAGTTTAAACTTTTTAATTAAAAATAACATTTTTAAGTATATTAATTTATTTCTAACGTTGTTATAAATTTATCTAAATTAATAGATTATCTTTATCATTTACATAATTCAAGTTTTTAATCAAAAATTAATACTTTTAAATATATTAAAATATAAATTGTAAGAAATTGAATTGATTTTTAAGATGAAAATGAATTGAAAGTTAAAATAATCGAATTTAAAAATAATACTTTTAAGTATATTAATTTATTTATAACGTTGTTATAAATTCATCTAAATTAATAAATTATCTTTATAATTTACATAATCCAAGTTTTTAATCGAAAATTAATATTTTACATATATTAAAATATCAATAGTAAGAAATTGAATTGATTTTTAAGATGAAAATGAATTGAAAGTTAAAATAATCGAGTCAATCTCATTACTATATTCCTACGACACATAATAATATAATAAAAAATTAATTTATAATATTAATAAAAAGTTTATTATTATGAAAAAAATTGTAATAATTTGAAATTATGGAAAGTGATGTATAATGTATAAATTTATGAGGTGTTGTGTATTATGTATCCAAACCTTAAAAGTTAAGGTTGTTGTATAATATGTATATGTAAATTAGTTGGGTGGGTTGGTTTGAGTGATTGAGTGCTATCATTATTACAAATAAGGTTTGAGTTAATAATCTATTTTAATAGTTTATTTTAAATGACTTTTTTTTTTATGTATTTGAGTGTATGATATTCATCCCATCTTGAGTGTATGATTTTCACCAATATATGATATTCACCCATCTCTTGTGACAATAGTAACTAATTTATGTTTGTGATGATAAATTAAGGAGTAAATTAATTACTTTCTTTATGAAAAACAATAATTATAATATAGATTGATTTGAAATTTTGAATTATTTTTTATATTTTAAATTAATGTTAAAATAGATAAGAAATTAAAATATTATTAAACAATATATTAAATTTTAATCATAATTAATTATATTTATAATAAAATATTTTAATATGGTTTTAGAATAAGTTTAAAAAATATATATAATCTCGTTAAGAGTATTACTATGTTTTTTTAAACATATGGAAATGAGTTAACAATCCAAAATCTAGAGGTATTTGGAAAGAGTAGAATCTTACCCCTTATGGACCACCAATAGATCATAATAATGATGACTTAGCTTGCATTTTGCATAGAGAAATGGATGATGATAAATTGAGTAAATTAATTACTTTCTATATGAAATTTGGTGAAATAATAATTATAATATAGATTGATTTGAAATTTTGCATTTTTTTATATTTTAAATTAATTTAAAAATAGATTAAAAAAAATTGTTGTAGCGTATACAATGCATTAGTAAACACCTACATACTACATAAAGATAACATGAGTATTTTATCCACAATACAGTTGAATTACCACAGCAGGTTATTTCTTCCGTTAGAAAAGATTCTGTAACCTTTATCTCACATCACTACACACAAAAGCATCACTCAATCCAATCTTTTCACATCAACTCCATTCAATAGTTTTAAAGGACTCTTGTACACCTCATCCTTTAACATTTTATATGTTTTCTCATGTCTCTCTTTGTTGGCCACCATTTCCTTGAGACACCACCTTAAGAGGACAATCTAAAAACTTCTGCATTTCTCACTTGTTAGAAAGTTATCTCCTCTTTATTGCAAATTTGGTGGCCTCTTCTCACTAGTCCACAACTCAATTTGACATCAACCATCACTTACATATTCCCTTAAAGTTCATAATTCTTTCTTCCATGAGATTCAAATCAATTGGGCATCCATAATGTTGTCAACACTTATCATGGAACAACAATAATCACCAATCATCCTACAGATCAAGTTCTTGACATGAAGAATCACCAAGATTTCACTACTTCTTACCTCATTTCTATGCAAGGTCAATTTCTACATCAAGATCATTCAACATCAACTATAATAACATTTTCCCTCTCTCATAATGTCATTGAAGGCCGATTCTCTTATTGTTGGGAGGAATGATAGGGATTCTTAATATGTTTGAGCATCTTGAATATTATTTTCTTTGTGAAACCTTAGTATAAGATTAAAATAATTGTGGTTTTTCTCCACTTGGTTTCCTATTATTGTGGATAATTGAAATCTTATCTCTAACTATATCTATCATTGTAGTTAGTTGATAATTTGTAATAGCTTGTTGAGATACATGTTATGAAAAGAATGTTAGTTCTTATGTAAATTTATCTTAGCTTATGATTTCTTAATGCAAAGTAGCTACATATTTTATTTACATGTATTATGTAGAACTTTGCTCCTCAGGAGATTTGATCCAAATTAAGGGTGCAGTTGTTGCAAAATAATATGGGAAGTGAAATAATTGGTACTTGTTCATGCATGAAATTATGTGGAGTAGGTGTGTTATCACTTGTGGGCATGTGCTGAACTACTTAGCACATATAGAGTGTTCCACTTGTGGACCCATTCTCCATTTATGGATCTAGTCTAGGGTTAAGACATTACCTTAAATATAAATCACTACTTATCTTACTCCATAAAAGGAAGGAGATGTACATCACTTCATTATTAGTAGCACAAAATAAAGGGTAAAGCATAGGGAGAATGTAACCCCTTGTTATGTGATTCTTCACTTGGGTTTATGTAACTTTTAGGGAATGAAGTGAAGCTAGGGTTTGAGAATTATTAGCATGTGATGCCTTAGCTAGGGTTTGTTATGCTTGGGATAAGTTGTAAGGTTTTTTCATTTCTATTTTGAGATGATATTATTTGTTCTACTATTATCATCTTCCAAGTGAAATAGAAATAGATATGTAAATTTTCCCCAATTATGTTGCAGATCTAATCTATATAGATTTAATTTTGGGTGAATTTGATGTTACTATATTATGTTGATTTTATGAACAAGTGGGATGATGTTGAGCTATGCTAGCTATTGGTTGCTAACATAATTTTCAGTTCTAAATTAAAGGTTTTATCTTTCCATGAATTTTTTATATACTTGTGGTGTCTACACTCTATATATTTCCTATGACATATGTTGTTATTGATTTGGAATTTTGAATAGGGTTTCTAGAGAATTTAGATTCAACTTAGAATTGAAATTGTTTTGGGTGTAGATCCATGGGATTTTGTGAGCTGAAATTTTTCATTGGCACACAAAATATCAACATGTTATGAGAGCCTAGGAAATCCTAGACTCTAGCAAGAGTGTTTTGTGATACTAGTAGCCTTAGGTTGATAGGCATGTAAATAAAATTAAATATATTGAAAACACGTGATAATAATGGGCCTCGTAGATGTGCGCTAAGATGACTAATGTATGATATGAAAAGTTCATATATGTGTGGGTCAACTATTGAAACTTAGTGTTTATACCTTGTGGTGGGACCATAAGGGATGTGATTGTTCATTGCAAAAGGAAGTTTCTTGATGGTGATGGTTACCTGGTTCATGTAAGAGGTGTGTTATGGTGAAGTGATGCATGACTTCTCATAGGAAATGCATGATGATAGTGCCTTGAAGGTGGATTTAATTTTTTTGAGTTTGAAGATAGGTTCTTTAACTATGTAAACAACATATTGTTGTAAGACTAATTGGCACGCATACCCTTAATTTTTTTAATAACTTCTAAGGAGTTGTTAACAGCTGGAGTGGGATGTGCAATCATTGAAGGCTATGGAAGTGGTCCATTACTTCGATATAGACTTTGGGTGGTAGAATTAAGTGGGGCCATTGTAATGATATATAATTCCCACATAAAAATTTAAAGGGGTATAAGTGGTTTATACCAAGTCAAAGTTTAGAAGGAGAATTGATAAGTTAATTCTTGACTTTATCAATACTATAGGTGGTTTTAGATGGCATTCAATTTTATTTCATGGTATTCATCTGATGGCAACCTATTTAAAATACTCATTCTCTAGATTGCAAAGTGTCTTAGTGACGAATCTTGGCCATCTTGACCAAGGGTAAATCAAATATCTTTGTGTGTTTTTCTTGGGTTTGGGTTTCCATATTATATCTAGCCTTTGATCCATGTGTACCTACTTGTGTTTATCTCTCTCATACAAATATAAAATTTAACACTATACAAGTAATAGAGAAATTGAAAATGAAATGTAAACATCATCTTAGTGCTTATAGTGTGTCACGTTGCAAAAAATGTCATCAACTTATTGTTTCATTATGTCAATTGAATTTTCAATTAGGAGATTATAAAGACTAAGTATTATGTGATTTTGTGGCCATGTATGCGTATCATGTATTGTTGAGTATATGTAATGAACCTCATACATTAGATTATCAAAATAGGGTTTAATGTCTAATTTTATCATTTAAAGCATCGATACAAATATTTTTTAATCAATTAAGGTATCAAATTTCTACATAAGTTACATGTAAATAGTTGCAATTTAAGAAAAACATGTTACACAAGATCATCATAAACAATGTTTGAATATCCATTTCTAAAAGGTACAACATAAAGTTTTGAGCTCATTGTAAAAACAAATACGTGAAATCAAAATATGTTTCCTATCAAGTCATTGTAACATTTAAAAACAAATGAAGGCAATACATTTCTGGATTAGTCTTAGGTTATACTGAAAGAGAAATAAAATCAATGAGGATGCTCATACGTAGTCTAGGAAGTTCCATTTTTCATTGATATTAACACCTTGGTGATTCATTTTGCTTATTTTCTTTTTGTATTCTTTCACATGGGTCACGGTCCAAGATATTGCAATCTCTAAAATGAATTTTAATATGAAAAAAAATAATAAAACATGAAAAAAAAATTACAATAACATTTAAAGGTAGTTTAAGATAAAAATATGTACCAATACATAAGTATATATTAGAATTGTTGGAAACCTAATCCATGTGAAGAAGGAATATGCAACATCAAAAGATGTGAATCATCATGGGGAGTCCAAAAGACCCTTTAAAAATGAATCCAAAAATCATAATCATGTATTTATATATGTATCAAATTAATGATAAATGCACTTCAACTTATCTAAATTTGTGTGTATGACAGTGGTATCATAGCTTAGTAGTCCTTAGGGATTGATTCTCTATGGTAGTTGTACATAGCATCTGAGTGTGTACAAAAATGCCTCATTCCCTTGGGAATTTTCATTCCCATGCAAAAACACAAGCTCTGCCTATATGCTAGGGATTTTGCATTGCCTACCATGAGCCTATGGTTATTCCTTGCATTACTATACCTGAAAATATGTTTGTCTACCTACAAGTATGTTTATTGCCTCAGGTTAGACGTTATTCATTGTGCCATATATCTTCCAGTCTAGTATGCCATCCTCATTCCATTTTGGTGTGGTTTGCATCATTTGTTCTGCATAACTGTTAGGGTTTATGGATCTACTTGAATTTGTTCTCATGTTGTAAGCTCCTTTGCGCCTCCACATATGAATAGGTGGCTTTAAACCTTTCTTTCAAACCTTTAACATTGAATCCCATACCGAAAACCCTACTAGAGATACTTTTTGTGCATTCTAACACTTCCCCTTCTATTTTGTTGTCGGGTGTTATGTCAATGTGAATTTTTCCTCTGGTACAACTACATAGATACCTTCTTTCTCATGTTCTCTTTAAAATGAGGTGTTGTGGATTCAATCGAACCAAATGTGATAGTTGTCACATGGGATTTCTCTACAACCTTCAAAGTTTTTGCACCTAGGATTCACATTTGATCTTTGGCTAGCAAGAGACATGATACCTCTCAGGTTCACTCGAGGGTGGGATCCAATTGTAAGCGATTTTGACTGTTGAGTATTCACCGATGTGGCTGGGTTGGACTCTTTGTTCAAAACCTTGATGGATGCACTATGCATCAGATAAATTGCCCACTTCGTTTTGGTCCATCATTGGCTATTATTTGGTGGAAAATATGTGTCTCGCTTCAGCTATTCTTAACAATAGAAGGTCTAAGTCAGTTTTTAAATGGCTGGAGTTGAGGAGTTATTAGAGTTACTAAACACTCTAATACTCTCTTTTGTGGAAAATACAATCACCAGTGACAAAACAACTATGTGGTCTATTGTAACTTTCTTGCAAGTTTCACAAACCCAAGTAGCACTCTTCAAACTCAGACTAAAATTCTTCACAATGCACTTGAATGAAAGAATATTTGACATTCATTTTCGAAGAAGATGATGATGTTGATTCACCAACAACCAACACAAGAGAAACTCAATGAGACAGCTTCAGATTCAAGCACAGATGAAGTCCATCCTTCTTGTTCCAAGCCAATCATCAAACCTTGTGAAGAAATCATAAACAATAAGCATAGAACCAGTATCATATATGAAAAGGAAGTGATCTTTCATATTCCATATTATACCAAATTGATCGAGTTTCAGAGTGTTGAATTGCTACATGAAGGTTCATATTCACCTACTCTAGTTCAAGAAAACATTTTGAAATTACAACATTGTCAGTGAGTTGGCCACATGAAACATCACTTCTTCGATCTTCATCCTTGTGAGCACTGTGGAAAGAAAAATCATCATTCAAAGAGATGTTATAACAACAATAAATCTACAAGAGTAAAGAACCACTATGGGTGGATTACTTCTTAGTGATGGTTAGTAATAGTCAAGAAGATATATTAGGCATATTGAATAATTCATTCTCTAGTATTGATGCATCTTGCAATGAAATTATTTGCATCTTCTCACCTTGTACAAAACCACCAGATTCAGAGAGCACATTAAGTCATTGGAAACTATTCACTTCCATATTTCAGTTGCACACTTTCATATTTCAGCTCTCACCTTGGACTCACATGCACCCCTTCGGATTAAGAGGGGGAATGTTGGAAACATAATCCATGTGGAGAAGGAATATCAAATGTCACAATATGTGAAATATCATCAGGAGTCCAAGAGACCCTTGGAAAAAGAATCTAAATGTCACAATCATGTATTTATATCTCTATCATATTAATGATAAATGCACTTCATGCTTATATAAATTCGTGTGTCTCACAAGAATTTTTCAACCAAATTAGCATTGGGACCTGAAAGTTGTTTAAATAGTGTCTTCCATATTTTTGATGTTGAAAATTGAAATAGGAAGCCTACACAAGCCCTTTGCATAAGCCTCAAAGTTGAATATGCCACTCAATGTATTTCAACACAGTTCAACCTCCACAATAATTTGTTGATGATCACATCAAAATGAGGTATTTGACATAGTTATGTATAGAGTCTAATATGATTCCTGACTTAAATGTTGAGTTTTACACCAATCATTTGATGTTTTCACTTAATCAAATGAGAAGGATTTTGGATCATTTAGCATATATATTAAAACTAGTAAGGTGCACTTAATGTTTTCTAGAAATACCATAGAACTTTTTTTTTAAAGCAATTAGAGTTGGGAGACAAACTCTAATAACCGAGATAGAGAAATTTCACATGGCACATAATATTTATCCCCACAAATAACATAGGCTAAAATGAAATGGCTAGTCTCCATGATGTGATGGATTGAAGTTTAAATTTTGAAAGTAGGAATTCCCAACTTGATTTTCAATATATATGGATTTCCTTCATGTGTGCACTTCATGACTATTTCAGCATAGGGAATGTTTATACCTTTTTGTACAAGCATGTACTGAAGCATACAGATCACTATATTTTATTTTATATCTTCAACTTTTATAAAAATGTGTGATGTCAAATGTTCATGTGTAGGTAGAAGGGACATGATTGATATCAAATCTCTTATCTTTATTTCCAAAACACAGTCTAAAAACGTGTGATCTCAAATGTTCGTGTGCAGTTAGAAGGGACATGATTGATTTCAAATCTCTTATCTTCTTTATTTCCAAAATAGAGTCGAGGAAGGAGAGGGAATTGATTTCACACAAAAACAAATAAGTGTGCAGAGGATTTTTAGGAGAATGACAAATAATGTACCTTTAGAGATATACACAACATGATTTTACATTTAAAAAAAATGGTTTGTGAATTTCATGGAAAACAAGTTCATATTATGGGAAGAAAATAAGGTGGAAATATTGTTCAAGAACAACAAATATTGTGATGCTCTGGCATTTGTTTTATGAGAAAAAACATGTCATTGATATCAAAGATCAATATTTTCTATGAAAAAAATACCAATAAATAAGAAACATCCACAAAACAAAATTTTCCAATTTGATTTGCATAAAGTCCATTTGCCATCATAATAAAATTTTCATTAGATGTTATCAACTATCCAAGCTGATATAATGTCCATTAAAAATTGTCATAAAACATAGCTCTCATGGACCCTATTTTTTCTATTTCTAATGTATCGAGACAATATATAGTGTGCTCATATATTAGGTGTAAAAAAGGATGCAAATAGGTCATAAATTTTGAACTAAACTTTGAAACCATTTTACCAAACTGAATGTTATTTCAATTTATATCAAATAGAAGAATTGTAGGAAAAACAATTTGTTTTCTTGTAAAAATGTTGTGGCATTTATGTATGCCATTAAAATATCCCTCAACTAACAATATATAAGAAAATAACTTTGCTACAAACTCAAAAATTAATGTGTGTGAATAGTATAAAGGAAACAAAAAAAATTATGGATCTTTTTTTATCAAAACTTGCATAATACATCATTCCCACCATCCCCAAAACTAGAAGAATCACCACATAGTCAAGGCCCCTAACTATAAATTTAAACCAATTAGGCTAACCCAAATTTAAATTTAACATCAACAATTGTGGAAATGAGAATTCTCTTATCAATCCAAAATTTTCACAACCATACAATTTTATAGGGGGGGCTAATGGTTAAGAACATGTGTTTCCTCCTTGGAGGTCACAGGTTCAAATCCAAAGGGTGCTAGAGTATGTATACCTCCATAGAATTTATGAGTCAAATACCTATGGAGAGGGGGTCCCTTGTCCCATAAACAAGGGGGTCGCATACACCAATTCGGTATCTTGCTTAGTCGTGACCTTAAAAATAGATTATTATTATTCTTATTATCATCCAAATGTATAATATTTATAGAAGGAAGAGATAAACTTATATTTTGAATGTTGCACACCAGGAAATCGACCAAGTGAGTTATTTTCACCCAACCGTATGTAGTCTGTTAAGGACAACACCTCCTATCCAGGATATGATACCACCAGGGTGAAATAGAAAAAGAAAAACTTTGAATTTCAAAGTGATTCTCATTGTTAAGCCTATTAAGGATAGAGTAGCTCTTAGGAACCTACATTAGCTACCCCACACAACACAAGGAGTATTTCCTTCTCTGCTTCATATTGTCTCAAACATTACTCCCTCCAGTTCTCTTTACCATGTGAATAGAAAGGTACAGGCTGATATCTCAAGCTTTTGTGGAATCCCCTTAGTTTCTTGGAACTTTTTTTATGTCTAAAAGATTCATTTCATGGGTGGTTTGTTCTATCATGAACTTGGATTTATTTTTCTACTTCCTAACTCTCTAAAAATATCTTCCTCTTCCCCACCATTCAAATTTTCCATGCATGGATGATAGCAATATAATTCCAATTAAGCTTCTTCCTTGTTCCAAGAATGTATGGGAGACAACTTGTTAATTTTTAGGAAATGGTGGTTGAGGTTGAGGAATTTGTTTCCTCCACTCCTCTTAACCTCTTTTAACTTTGAAAAGTAATATTTTAAATGAGTAAACTTTCAAGGTAACATAAGGTAGATGTTTTTAGGCATAAACCCCTATTAGACTGCCTCACCTTTCCCCTCTTGTGGTATAATATCCCCTTTAGGTGCTCATGCTTTGTTGGTATTTGTATTGTTTCTTTATTAATTTCAAAACTAGAATTCTTACAGTAGTCACTTCACCATGGTATATCTACTCCATGGTGTTAGTATAGAAAAAAATATATATCCTTGCAAAGTATTTAACAATTTAATTACAAATATTTCAATGAGTAAAAGATTGGGGCATTACATCCCCTCACTCTTGGAATAAAACCATCCTTAATGTTTCTTTATTGTAGTAAAATATATGATGAAAATAGGGATGAATATGCCTCTCCTATGGCATCCTCCATCTCCCAAGTGGGCCCATTTGGG
>JZKD02S1657162.1:60314-71147 GCA_000966675.3 Picea glauca
AATCTCAGCCACCCATCTAATCTAATCTCAGCTGTTAGATTAGAAAACTCCTCACCTTCCCTCATGAGGTTGATTAAGGAAAGTGGGCGCACCCATTCTTGGGTAAGAAGCAGAATAAATCTTGGTGAGAGGCCAAGAGGATATTGGTGAGATGCCAAGAGCAAGAGGAGCTGAAGCATTCTTGTTGAGAGAACAAGAGGAGCTGAAGCATTCTTTTTTAGAGAACAAGAGGAGCTCAAGAATTCTTGTTGAGATAACAAGAGAGAGCAAGAGAGAGATTGAGCTGAGAAAAGAGACATCATTTGCCGAAGGAGACCACACATCCCAAAGCAAAGAGAAGTATTGATTTCAGACAACAAGGAAGAACAGATCGTACCGTACGAATTTGTGGAGGTCATACAGCATGTAATGTGCACAGAAATTGAGGAGGACAGCAGCTGCAATTTCTGAGAGTATTGGCATGCATTCCAAGGATGCCATACAACATTTGTTGGCACAAAAATTGAGGTAACTGCTGTAATATATTTCTGAGTGTATTTTCGTATAGTCTGTACAGTCTTAGCAGGGTTTTGGCACAAATTTTGAGACAGTCTGTACAACATTAATTGCTGGGCAGCCGTACAATTGTACGAATTTCTGGTTCAGAAATTTTGGAGCAAAGCTACAAGAATGTCCAGATAAGTTTGTGTAAATATATGAAGATGAATATGCTGTAAAAGAATTTCTCAGAAGCTCATAAATAATACAAAGCCCTCTCTAACTGGTTTTCCCCTTGTGGGTTTTTCCAGGGTCGAAGTTAGACCGAATATCTTTGTGTCTATATTTTCTGAGTCTTATGCTGAAACACCGCTGTGAGCAGATGCTAAAACACCAGGCTGTAGCATATGCTGAAACACAGTGCTGAGTCATATGCTGAAACACTGCTATGAGTATATGTTGAAACACCAGGCTGAGTATATGCTAAAACACCAGGCTGAGTATATGCTAAAACACCAGGCTGTAGTATATGCTGAAACACAATGCCGAGTCATAAGCTGAAACACCAGGCTGTAACATATGCTGAAACAGTGCTGAAACTGAGTTTGGAATTTAAATTTAACTGAAAAATCAGCGAGACTGAAACTGGGTTGGGATTTTGAAAAATTAAAAACTTCCACTTCATCTCAGCTACAAGGGATATGATGGTTCTGATCGAAGTATATCTGGCCATCGGAGCGAATTTTTCTTCATAGTCAATGCCTTCTTTCTGAGAAAATCCCCGAGCGACGAATCTTGCTTTATATTTTTCAATACTTCCGTCAACAACATGTTTTATTTTGAAAAGCCATTTGGAGGATACCACATCTTTACTCTTCGGTCTGGGAACTATTTCCCATACATCATTCTTGATTATGGATTGGTATTACTCTGTCATGGCATCTGCCCATTCTTTCATCTAAAAGGCTTCTTCAAAGTTGGTAGGCTCCTTCTCTAGGAGGTCACACATCAAAGCCGTATAACTGGAAAATGGCTTTGGTCTTTTCACATGTCTCATGGTTCCTTGGGAAACACCATACTTCTCCCCATCTTGAATAATCTCTTTGGCCCAAGATGGCTTTCTTTTATGAAGGATTTTCATCTGAGGTGGTTCTTGAAATTCCACTATATCATAATCTTCTGGAATTTCCTCATTAGGGGATATTACGTCTTCCCTCACTGGTTCTGTGGCTCTGGGAACCTCCCTCTCTGTAGTTCTGGGAATTATGGGTTCCTCTTCATATACTTCTTCAAGTTGGCATCTTCTTGATTTTTTGAGTGCTGCATCTTCATCAAAGGTCACATCCCTGCTGATCTCAATGTGGCAGTGACCAGGTATAAAAATTCTAAAGGCCTTGGAGACCTCACAGTATCCCACAAATAGTCCCTTCTTTCCTAAAGGTTCCATCTTGTTTCTCTTCTCTTTCGGTATACAAATAAATATTGGGCAACCAAATATTTTGAGATGGCTTACCTCTAGCTTCTTTCCGGTGAACATCTCTTCTAGGGTCTCGAACCCAAGTGCACTATGAGATAATCGGTTTTGCACATAAACATCTATCATTGTTTCTTATCCCCATAAGAACATAGGAAGATCTTGATCATGGATCATAGTCTTCACAACTTCCATTATCATTATGTTCTTTCGTTCAACTACACCATTTTGTTGGGGATTATAGTGAGTAGTGAGTTCCCTCTTGATCCCAACATCTTTGTAGAAGTTCACGAACTCTTTTGAGGTGTATTATCCTCCATTATCTGACCATAGTATCTTAATATTTTTTTCAGAAAGATTCTCTATCAAGGCTTTGAATTCCTTGAACTTGTTGAACACTTCATCTTTAGATTTCAGGAGATACACCCAGGTCTTACGAGAATAATCATCGATGAATGATACATAGTATACATACCCACTAATGGAGGCTAGTGGCATTGGGCCACACACATCTGAATGAATGAGTTCTAGGACTCCTTTTGCTTTATTCTCTCTCTTCGGAAAAGGGTTCTTGATATTCTTCCCTTGTGCGCATCCATTGCATATGCCTTCATGGTCGACCTTAAGTTCTAGTAAACCTATGACCACTTTGCATATGTATGGTAGCGCCTTGTAGTTGATGTGAGCAAATCTTCTATGCCAAATTTCACATGAGTTTTCAATGGCGTGGGCCATGGCAGTTTATGAGTGACCCTTTAGTCTATACAAGCCATTTTCTTCACTTCCAATGATGATTTCTTCATTTATGGTTTCTCCTTTAGCCCACATAATAACTTCTCCATCTATAAAGGAAACTTTGTAGCCTTTCTTTTCTAAAGCTAAAATGGAGAGTAGGTTCTTTTTCAAAACTGGTACATATAGTACGTCCTTCATTTTTAATGAATTCCCTGAATTCAATTTGTAGTTTGATTCTCCCACTCCCTTGATGGGATATTGGTAATTATCTCCAAGTGTCACTTTCTGAGAAAAAATATTTTCTGAAACAGAAGAGAAAATGTTTTTCTGACCCGTCATGTGCTTGGAGGCACCACTATTAATGAGCCACATGTCCTCTCCATGTGTTACCGGTCCTGAGAGGGTCGATATTAAGACATAGTCTTTGATCTGTTCTCTTATCATGTTTGCAGGTGGCTCTTCATCTTCGACTGCATGGACATGGTGCCTCTTATGTTTCCTCTTGTATTCTTCTCGTTTGGCTAGACAAAATTTCTCAATGTGTCCCATATTGTCACAATGATAGCATTTTACAGATGAGTAATCTATTTCCCTTCATTGTCCTCTCTTCTGAAATCTCCTTGGATGAGATTCTTTATTATTGAATCTGTTTGGCGGTTGAGGCTCTTTATGAGTCTCCTTGTGGAAGTAGGTTTTCTTCCTTCCTCTTTTGGTGTGAGTAGCTAGGGCTTGATCATCGTCTCTTGCTAGTAGTGCTTCACGATTAGCTACTCTTGTTTCTTCTTGGATTCATTCTTCCCATAGACTATCAAAGTTTAGTTTCTTCGTTCTGGCACATATCGTTTGGATGAATGAATCCCAAGGTATTGTGAGACCATTTAGGGCTATCATTATGAGCTTGTCTTCATCTATGGTGTCTCCAATTACTTCTAACTATTGTTTGAATTATGAAATTCTAGAGAAATATTCTTGGATCGTTTCTCCTTTCTGCATCCTCGTATTCTTTAGTTGAGTTCTTAGATTCATCTTTCAGTTTATGTTATTTCCTTCGTACAATATGCTTAGGGCATCAAACATTTCATTTAGAGTATTATTTGATGACACATAAGGAATCAGGTGGTCTTTGATTGAATCTACAATGATTCTTTGGGCCCTGATTGTGTCCTTTTGATGTTTTTCTTTTTCTGTGGCATCTTCGGGTTCCAACACTTCTTCTTTGATGAATTTTGCTAGGTCATTCTCTGTAAGGACCAGGTCGATCCTATACTTCCAGGCACAAAATTTTTCCACGCCTTCCAGTTTGTCAGCAAGCATCGTGCTTGCAAACATCTTTTACCTGGAGCTAGGAAAATGACCAAAAAATGAAAGTGCTCAAAATCAAATTTTGAACTTACCAGGAGACGCTCTTGGATAAGGCAAGTAGCCTAGTGTGCTTGGATCTGAGAAAATCCAAGTTTTACCCTTCCAAACTTGATCTGTTGATTTCTGTATTGGTGCTTCTAGTTTTCTAGTACCTTTGGTACTTCGGTACTTCTGGTACTTCTGGTTCACTGGTTTTCTGGTACTTTTGTGAAACTAGGGTTTCACTTTCTGAGAGATCCACCCACTAAAAAGGTGTGTTGATTATGCCAAAGTAATCCTTGAGGGAGGGTGCACTTTTCTAGATAGTTTTGGGGCTGAAAATATTCGCCATCAAAAAGCCCTAATTTTCATGTACGGCAACAGTGACATTTTTCTCTTGCAAAAGATGCTCTATTCAACATGGCTCTGATACCATGTTAATTTTTATTCCATTATTATATTTCTTTGCATTTAAATAGATAACAACAACATAAAGACAAGATCATTGAGAAATACACAATCACAAGAGACACAACATTTATCCTGGGAAACCCTCTAGGGGAATAAAACCCAGCAAAACTTCCTTATTATAGATAGCCAATATAATGCCAAGAGATAACTCAAGCTAATACAAAATATCCTCTCCAAAATATGCTCCACTCTCTCTCTTTCTTCTCCAACTGCAATTTTGAAACTTGTCTCTCAAATGAGAAAGTGAGTTTTGTGTCTAAGTGAGGTGTTGGCCTCTTTATTTATACAAGACTAACATGTGTGAAGTGTCTCTTCACTGGGAGGGCTGACTTCTCAAACTAGGTGGTTATAACCACCTTGAATATATTCTGGGGCCTCTTTAATATCTGTTGGGGCCGACTTCTTATTCTGCCTATTATAATTATCATTTGACCAATCCGCAAAAGGGGATTTGGTCCTATTACAATAGCCGACATGATCAATCCACAATGGGGATTGATCCAATGAATAATATATCAGAAAATAATAAGAATACACTTTGCAGTTACATTATTTCAACATCATTAACATGGTTAAAATAATTACATGTTTTTTAAGTAGAGACACATGAAAAAAAACTATGTATTTTAATATTTGCATGAAAAGGAAGTTTATAAGTTGTTGGTCCTATCCTTTCCAAAATTTCAAATGGTCCACAATATCTGGGTGCAAATTTGTAATAGGATTCAAGATTCAGGGAACTCTTTTGTGGTTTCACTTTAAGATACACATGCTCTCCAACTTTTATTTTGAATTCTTTATTTGTTTTGTTTTTTTCTGCATATTTTTTTATTTGTCTTGGGTTATCTTAGGGTTTTGTTTGATATTTATGACTTATTGTTCCATTTCTTTCAACATTTCCAGTCCACGTGTGATTCTATTTGTTCGGTTTCCCCAAATTACATGTGTATTACACCATCTTCCATATAGTGCCTCAAAGGACTCATTTTTAAATATGCTTGGTAATCATTATTATAGGAGAATTATACAAAATGCAGGTAGTATTCCCATTTATTCAGTTTATTCATGACATACATGCGAAGCATGTATTCTACCATTTGATTTTTCCTTTATGTCTACCCATCTTTCTATGGATGATAGGAATTGCTAAAATTTAACTACATTCTCAATCCTTCAAACAATCCTTTCTAAAATATCAATGTAAACTTTGAGTCTCTATCATATATAATCATTGTAGGTATTCCATGCAATCTGAAAATTCCCTTGATGAAAATTTATTTAATATTTACTTCTTTAAATTGGACTTTATAGGGATAAAGTCAGACTTGCTCAATTTGACAACTACAACCATGATGGCATCATGTTGTCTTCATATATTTAGCAAACCTGTGATAAATTCAATGGTGATTACATCCCATTTCCATTCAAGAATGGATAAAGGTTGCAACTATAACCTATTGACATTCTAAGCATCTTGCAATATAGTCATAAATTTCCTTTTCCATTCCAGGAGAAAAGTATTGTTTCCTTACTACAGTAATAATTTTTTGATAACCTCGATGTCTAAGTAAGGTTTCTTTTGAATTTCATCCAAGATGAGTTTCTTTAACTCCACTAAATTGTGAATGTACAATCTGTCTTGATAGATCATCAATCCTTCTTCAATGATTTGATAAACATCATATTTTGTTTTCTAGTGGTTCTTGTTGTAAACATTCCCTTATTCATAGGAAGTATTCATCCTCACACAAACATTCTTTTATTATGGATTTCAAATCAGATTCACAAGTATTGATGGCTTCTAAGAGTACAACTTACACAGTCCTTCTCGATGCATATGCTACCTTGTTCTCTTTTCCGTTTATGTGTCTAATTTCAAAATCATACTCACTAATAAATTCTAACCATCTAGACTATCTAGCATTCAAGTGAGGTTGATTGAATATATGTATAATCCTCTATGGTCTGTCATCAAAATAAATTTTCTACCCATCAAGTAATGACACCACATATTTAATGCATGTATTATGGCTGCAAGTTCTAGGTCATGGGTAACTTAATTCCTTTCATGTTCCTTCAATTTCCTAGATTCATAACTTCTCACATGATTATCTTTCATAAGAACGTTACCCAGGCCTTCCTTGCATGCATATATACACACTCTGAAGTATTTATTTGGGTTTGTAATATTTAGAACTAGTGCATTAGTTAGAAGATGTTTCAACCATTAAAAGGTTTCTTCACATTTTGTATACCACACAAACTTTATTCCTTTTTTTTTCAATGAGGTTATGGGATGGCCAAATTTTCAAAATACCTCTATATGAATCTCCTATAGTATGCTACAACTACCATAAATGACCTTACATTTATCACATTATTTGGAGTAGGCTAGTTCATAATGGCCTTGATATTTTCTGGATCAACTGAAATTACCTAATATGATACAATGTGTCCCAAATACTATATCTATCTTTCATAAAATCACATTTACTGAACTTGGCTCACAATTGATATCTCTCAATGTCTTCAAAACCAATCAGAGATGTTCCTCATGTTCTTCCTTATATTCAAAGTAGATAATAATGTCATCGATAAAGAGAAATACAAACTTGTCTAGGTATTTATTGAAAATGGTGTTTATGAGAGACATGAATGTCATTTGTGCATTGGTAAGTCCAAATGGTATCACCATGAACTCATAATGATCGTACCTTTTTATGAATTTCGTCTTATGAATATTCTCATATTTAATTCTCACTTAATGATATCTTGATCTCAAGTCAATTTCTTAAAAACACTTTTCCCCTCTTACCTGATCAAACAGATCATCAATTACAGGTAAAGGGTACTTGTTTTTCACTATCACTTTGTTCAATTGTCTATAATCAATGCATAATATAAGAGTAACATCATTTTTGTTCACAAAAAATACTGGTGCTCCCCAAGGAGGCACACTTGGTCTAACATACCCTTTGTCTAACAATTCTTGTAGTTGCATTTTTATCTACATTAACTCAGGTGTACTCATTTTGTACAAATCTATTGATATAGGTGCAGATCCATGCATAAGATTATTTGATAAATCAATATCTATCTTAGGAGGTAACCTAGGTATCTTATTTGGAAATACATCCTTAAATTATTGAAGTATTGGATAGTCTTTTAACTTTGACTCTTTTTTTTTTGTTGACTCCAATACATCAATTGCATGTAATTGACAACCTTTTTTGAAATTCCTTTTCAGTTGTAAGGATGAAATCTATTTGATAGAGATGGATTGAACTAACCAATATTTAGTATGATTTCTTTTATGAAGAATACACGAGTCAATGATCTCAGGTGAAATGTAGCTATGACTACTATCAACTTCCACCAATGAAGCTTGGTGGTCTTATTGTTGATTCTTTAAAACAACATATATTTTAGGAATAGTCTTTTCTACAGTATTCATTGTTGTAGTTTCTTGTTTATTTTAAGTAGTCTTCTTAATTTCATGCCTATCATGACATTTATTGATAATATACTCTTCTTTTCTTTCCAACACTTTAGAGGCTCTTTCCAAGGATCCCTATACTTTTCTGCTACCGACTCTATTGGTTTGGTTCCACTCTGAGATGGAAAACTTTGCTAGAAGTTGCTTCCTACATGATAGTTTGGATTAAAAATTATTTATTGATTCTTATACTGCAGAGGATTAAATCTTTTCTTCCTCTACTCAAAACTATCCTTTTCTTTTGCTCCCAATTCTTGTTGAATTTTGATTTATTCTTTCTTTTTTCATAACAATACTTATGCTTTCTTATTGTTTCATCAAGATTCTTAGGCTCATCAAATTAAATCATGTCTTTGTAATATTGAGTCAATCCACTAAGGAAAAATTGAATTTTCACTTTTTAATGTTTGATGTATGGAACATACCTTAGAACTTCCAAAAAATTATTTGCATAGTCATCTATAGTTGATTGACCCAATTTCATTTCATAAAATTCCTTAATTTTTCCACAATAATACCTATCTGATAGATATTTCTAATGGAAGTACTTTTTAAATAGTTTCCAAGTGACTTTCCTTTCACTGATCTTCTTCACATTCTTGAGATCTTCCCACTAGATGGAGGCTCTACTGTTCATGTTGTAAATGACAGAATTAGCCTTCATGTTTCTAGAGTAATTATGTACCTAGAAATTCTTTCTCATTCCAAGAAGCCATGCCTTAGCTTCCCCACTAGAATTCACCTCACCATTAAAGGTAGATGGATTTATATTTCAGAACCCCCCCTATAAGTAGTCTTTGTAAAATTTCTTCTTCTTATGTCTAGAAGAAGGTTTTAATCCATTTCTAATGGAATCATCAAAGGTAGCTATATTCTAACTTGAATAATTTGATTTTGTATATGTATCATCACTAAAGGCCTAAGTATTGATGCTAAGAGACCTCTTTATTGAATTATTTTTACCAATATTACTTGATATATATCCTTGATACATGTTTTTATGAATCTCAATTAATCTTTGTAATAAAGTAGCATTTAGTTCATTTTGTTCCTCTTGATATTTGATAATCTTTTCATTATCTAGTTTTCAAATTTCAGGTTCCACCCTTAGACTTCTCATAGTTTTTTCCATTTCTATAGGAGTCTCCACGTCTCCTTTCATTAGTCTCAAATTCATTTATGGGTGGTGAATATTCCATGATGTCATGTATTCCGTCTTTCTCTCCGTGTGAAAAAAACATCAAGTTGAGTTGCTAGCTTTTTTAAATCATAATATTAACATAAGTGTTATCCATAGTTTGAGCCCATACCGTCCCAAGTGTTGTAACTGAGCTCTGATGCCATTTGTAATCAACCTCCTATATTAGATCATCAAAATAGGGTCTAATGTCAAATTTTATTTTTTAACGAATCTATAAAAAAAAATCACCATCAATTACTATATCAAATTTATACAAAAGTTCCCTATAAATAGTTGCAATTTAAGGAAAACATGTTCCATAAGCTCATCATAAAGGTACAACATGTATGGAACAACATAAGTAATAAATTCACTGTAAAAAGAAATACGTGAAATAAAAATATGTATCTTCGATCACTATACATGATATCATGTTCTATTGCAATCAAGGAATGTTTAACAATATTTTAAGACAAACAAGTCATTTCAACATTAAGAATAAATGAAGGAAATGCATTTCTAGAGTAGTATTAAGTTATAGTCAAAGAGAAATAAAATCATTTAGGATGCTCATACACAATTTAGGAAGTTGCATTTGACATTTATCTTTCCACCCTCATGATTCAATTTTCTTATTTTCTTCGTGTTCTCTTTCACACAGAGTCACACAGAGACAGGTGCCTAAAACAACATACTTTCAACACCCATCTAACACCTTTTTTATTACCATTTTCGATTGATCATTTCCTTTTTGATACTTTCCTTATCCACTTTTGTCTTAATTTTTATTAAGGTACAAATATTTCCCCCTATTCCATTTATATGTTATTCTTGCCTATTTATTAAAGGAACTCAGTACTTTCATGTACTAATACTTCTACTCATGGGTAATATAGTAGTTTCAATTCCTCAAAATGGCTACAATCCCTCTTTGTTGTTGTGATTTTGGAAAAAATACAACTGCTGCAACTCCAAGCACACTCTCTATTGTTGCAATTTTGGGCACAATCCAATTGTTGCAGCTCTAAGTGCACTCTCTATTTCTACAACTCCAAGAACACTCTCCATTGCCACAACTCAGAGTCTACCATTTTTGAAATTCTGAGTACAAATTCCACCAACGCAATAGTCAACACTACAGTCGACAGTTAAGAAATGGTCCTCGCATGGGAAAGTGATAGGAGGCAAGTGGACAACTAGAAAGAAAAATCAATTTTCCTACCAATTGTCGCTTAACTGATTGGATTCATCACATGCTTGATTCTTACTAAAAATTGGAAATTTGAATGTAAACGGATGAAAAACCGATTCTCATGGATATACATCCATCCCTTTGTTCTACTTTAGACATCATTTGTATTATATAAACACCCTATATCCCTTGAGCTAAGGAGGAAGAATTATTCTAGCAATAACATTTGGTTGTTGTTGTAACTTTATATTTGTGCAATATATTTTTTGTTCTTCTCTTGTTCACGTGTTGATGTGTAATGATCCCAAGCCATTATGCAAGGATCATCACTGTTTTGGTGTCTTTTAAATTTTTTTTATGAGTGAGGTATTTCGTCAAACACTTTGTTGATCTACCTTTTAGATGTGTTTATATGTGTGTATGTAGCAAATAACAGAAAGAGATAACCATGGAACATACCTCAACCA
>JZKD02S1657162.1:91864-109004 GCA_000966675.3 Picea glauca
GCTATCGTCAGCCTGCATCATCAACAAATCATGTCAGAATATATCCATATCATATCATCTAATCACATGTGCTAATATCATAGTAAAAACAATCAAACCCCAATGGTACATTCCCCGACTCGATCCTGAGTCCAAGGGGTTCCATCGATGCCTCTACATCCTCGAGGTCCAAAATCCTACACACTTAGTAAAACCGAGTCAATAGCACCTGTCTATGTCAATGCAATAAAACAACATGTCAACAACCCATAACGCCTCATAATCAAAATCAAAAGTTTTAATAGAATAATAATCCGGATCAATTGCGAGCAAGTGTCCTCAAAGAATAAGTTTTCTCAGTGAGCCAGAGCGGGATGTTACATTTAATTCCTGCAAGCGTGACTTAAATTCTACAAGTGTGACTTTTCTTTCCTTCTAGTGTGATATTTACTTTTCTACAACTTAGGAAATAGTATAGTTTGGTGACTTAATTAAGTATCTTAATTCCTTGATTTGTGACAATAAAAATACTACAACTCTTTAGCGAAAAAAAATACTTTTACATATACTGTGCACGACAGTTCGTAAGTAAGATACGACCTCAGATTGATAATTAAATGTACAACTCTCCAGTTGCTCACTAAGTTAATTAGGAAGTAATCGAAAAGTATTGTCATTTTTGGTTTCGTTGTTGAGGAAATTTCAAAAGAATTAGTTGCTAAGTAGTTGTGTGGATTTTCATTTTAAGTGCTATGATTTCTTTTCAAAATTCCGTAGAATGTATTTCTAACTTTTTCTATGAGCATAGTTAGAGATAAACAAGGTAGATTTGTTAGTTCTTCCAAAAATCCCCTAAAAGGTAACATTGCAGGTCAATCATAAGAGGTAAATGAGCTCAATGAGCCAAATTACTTATCACCTATAGAAATTTTTCTTGCCAAGAAGAATCTCGAAGCATATCCTCAGGAATCAGATACTATGAAAGGGTCTCTACCCATAGAGGTTCTACTTTCAGAAGAGCATATTAGTTAACAATATCACTCTGGAGGATTCCTTTTTCTTGTGGTACCTTTAGAAATAAAGGGAAACCCTCAGAAACAAATGTCACGCAAGATTGTCAAGGAGGAACCCTTCACTTTTGTATTTTCAATCAAATAAATAGATAAGGAGACAAAGATGAATAACACCCCTCACTCAACCTTGCCAAAATTTCATGTGTTATCTAAATAAGATCCTGATACCTTCCTCTTTGATTTTGACATACTTTGTAGAAGCTACGATTATGTGATATACTCATAGAAACTAAAACGTTTTCCCACCATGCTCAAGAGAAATGCACTATGGTGGTTCATGGGTCTTGGAAAATATAACATCCACTCATGGCACGAAATGATGAAAAAATTTCTATAAAAATACCAATACCATTGTAAATATAAAGAAATAAGAGAGGATCTTTTCAATATGATTTAGCATGGAGATGAGAGCATTGAAGATTACATTGAACGATTCACCTATAACCTGTAAAGGGAAAAGAAAGGAGTTTTGTCTCTTAAGACAGGACGTGTCTTCTTTATAAGAGGAATCCAAGATGATTGTATATAAATCATCAACCTGATGAGTGGGGGATATGTTTATCAGTTAGAGCACGAAATTATCTTAGAACTTTGTCGTAAGTATTCTAGAGGAAAATAAAAAACAATCAAAGGACCAAGATATATACTGGAAAGAATGGGAAAAACCATTGGAGGCAAAGTCATGAGAGAATAAATCGGGAACATTTTATAATAATTCAAGACCGACGTACTTAGTTCCCTAATCTCCCAACTTGATACACTGTAGATGAAGAAGAATAAGGAGGAAACAAAATGAACTTTGTCTATATTTTTCCTGAAATGCATAACAAAGTACCCATGGAAATAATGTATGTTGGATCAGAAGGAGGTTTGTGGAATATGTAGCAAGAATCATGCTACTCATAATTTTCCATCCTTAACAGGACTAAAATATATCTACCAGAAATCCAAAGAACTAAAATAGTTATACTATGTCTCTCGGAAAGGACCCTGGCATCCCAAACCTCAAGGTATGATCCAATAACAATCTCAATATTTCAATTTATATTAGACTGACCGTTCCATGCAATATGCTTCTCAACCATGAGGTATTCCAACACAACAATGGGTGGCTCCTCCTCCTCTGAACCAGTTATGGAAACATGGATGGAGAAACCCTAATATAGGAGGACCTCAACAACCTATGACACAACCACCCATGCAACTTCTTCCTCCTCCCCGGATGAAAGCATCCACATCCACACCTCGTCAAACACAACTACCTACAAAATCCATTCCTAACCCTAATAATGGAATTCCAAGCCAACCAACACAAGTTGTTGGACTTGCGACCTACCTGAACTATTCCATATCTTCCCTAGAATGCAATGATATCCACCTTTCATCTGGGAAGAAAATAACCAAGGACCAACCTCGTATTAACATTGAATATTTGAATGAAGATGTCAGAAATGAAGAATTGGAGCCAAGACAATCTCAAGAAACTTTGAAATATGAGAATGCCCACCCCAAACTTCAAAATCGACCCTATCCAGAAAGGTTACATCTAGAGAATCCTTTTACTCAACCTAAGTTTGACTTCCTAGAAAAACTCAAAAATGTGTGTGTCAAAATACCATTATTTCAAGCCATCAAGGATGTGCCCATATAATAAAAAGCAGTACGAGAACTTTCCTTGAGGAAACCCAGTAAGAAACGAAAGGATACCCAAATTGTCCATGTCATTAATCAATTAAATTGTATGGCCTATCAAGCTATTATATAATTCAATAAATAAACCATATGTACAGTGATGGAATAATTGTATGGCTGCATTTTTTCCTATAGATTTATTATTTTTCTCCATCTTCTACAATGATCTAGTAGCAAAATGATCTATACTTCAACATATTTTTTGAATTTAAAATGGCCAATGACCGAATTATGGTTACGGACCAAGACTAGAGAAAATTTTAAAATTTCATTTGGACAAAAATCCCATGGATATGTTGCCAAGGGAAACGAAATTTGACCAATGATCTGGGGACTAGACGCTAGGAGCAAACTAGCTATGATACCAATGTTACAAACAAACTTCTTTGATAGCTACAAAAATATCCAATTCAAGTAGGATAAAATGGATTGATCCATAATGATAAATATAACTAATAAAATATCAATTTGATATATGATATATAATGAGGACCTCGAATGTATACCTAAGAGGGAGTGCCCTTTCATTAAGAGTCATGTCGTTTGAGACATGTCCTTTTATTATTACTAATTACTACTTATTAATTATTACTTAATGATATTTATATTTATATTTGTTACACATCGATGTCACTCCAATCACCTAGGAAGAATACATACATATTGATGAGTAGTTCCTTGCAATGAAATACGTAATCAAAGCTTGAGTTCATACACATGGTAATTGCAAAGAAAGGTTCATTGAGTTGAGTTCATTGGTTATCCAAACATTGCATAGAAAGTTCGTCCTATTGAGAATATATCTATAAACCTTGTGCATAAACAATATTGGTGGTTGGTATTTAATCCCAACAAGTTTCATCAATATATAGCATGATTCATTGGGTGGTCTTGCCCAAAGCATTGGACATTTGGGATAGTCTTCAATTCATTAAGAAATTCACTACAATCAAAATTGAATACACACATAGAACCATGACAATATCTCAACCTTGATCATTTTGATATATTCTAGATTAGTGGGATATTCATCTGTAAATAACTTGCATTGAAGACAAAGTCCTCACTAATAGAGTACTTGCAGAGTCTTGGTTTTTATTGGCCTGGTTAGTTTTGTCTTATTAGTTAGTTGACGTGTGCAGGTTACACCAAAGAGCAGACCATACGTCTAATATTGAAAATTAGTTTCACTAAGAACTAAACCAAGAGTAGAGGCCTTGTATCCATTTAGAGAATAGAGATCTCTACATAAGTTAGAGAAATAGAGATCAGAAATTTAATTCCACAAAGTATCCATGTTCGGGAATCTAGTGGAATGAAATTCCCTTGTTTATGGATCAAACACTTACTAGTTTGTGAAATAAAGAAGAAGATTCAAGTTACATATAGTGACATATTAAGACATTGAGATAGAAGTAACAACAATATCATTCTTTTTTCAATGCGTCACCTTTCACTTTTTCCAAACATTATCAAAGAAGAGGAAGAAAAGAAGAATGTGCCTATTGAATTTTTTAATTTATTCGATATTTATAAGGAGAACATATTAGATGATATGTCAATGGGTATACCTAAAATGAGAAGAATGTAAAATTACATAGATTATATCTCATGATATGGTTTTCCTAACAAAGATCCTCATAGGATGACACAATAGAAAATGAGGAAGTAACAAACAAGTGTGCAAGTTTCTTTATAGAGGTTTGATCAAAGAAAGTTTTGGGTCCATGTATCGTACTTGTAGTACAAGCTACCAAGAAAGGTGGAGAATGTAGAATGTGCATGGAATCTAGAGCCATAAACATGATCACCATCAAGTATAGGTTTCTACTGACAAGAATGGGTGAACTTGTGGACTATTTAAGTGGAGTAAGATACTTCTCCAAGATTGACTTGAAGAGTGGGTATCATCATATTAGGATTAGAGATGGGGATGAATGGAAGAAAAAATTTAGAACAAAGTATGATTTGTATGAATGGTTGGTTATGTCATTTTGTCTAACAAATGCACCAAGTAACTTAATGAAACTAATGAATTTTGTACTAAAACCATTATTAGTTAGATATGGGATTCTTAACTTGATGATATTATGATTTTTAGTTGGACAAAGGAGTGACGTTTGATGCATTTGTATCTCATTGAAGAAGTTGAAGAGACATAAGTTGTTAATAAAATTAAAGAAATATACGTTTATTTAAGAAGATTTTGTATATTTGTCGTTTGTTGTTTCACAATAAGGTTTGAATATAAAACCAAAGAAGTTAAGATAAATTTTTGAGTTCCATGTTCTGAAAATAAATTTTGATGTTAGAAGTTCCATGGATTGGTGAGTTTTTATAACAAAGTCATAAAACAATTTCAATGGTATACAAACATCATTGATAGAGTGTATGAATAAGGGAATATTTTAGTGGACAAAAACAACAAAAATAAGTAACTTTGAGATCTTGAACAATAAGGTAATTGAATAATTAGTGTTGGCCTTATCAAACTTCAACAAAGTTTTCCAAGTGCATTGCAATGCAAGTGGATCAACAATTGGAGCAATGTTGATTCAAAAGATAAGGTTACCGCTTTCTTTTGTGAGATGTTAAATGAAGTGAAAATAAGATACTATTCTTATGATCAATAAGACTATTCCAAAATTCAAGCATTGAAGAAGTGGAGACATAATCTTTTTCCTAAATAATTTTTTCTATATATTGATCATCGAGAAATTTAGTATATTAAAAATAGGAGGTTGAATTAGAGGAATATGAAGTGGGTGGAATTTATGAAAAATTATTCATTTGTTTTGAAGTATAGACCAAGTAAGTATGACAAGGTTTTAGATGCATTATGTATAAGAGTATGGTTGTTAATTATTATGATTTTTGAGGTTGTGGGTCTAGATAGTAAGAAGGTATTATATGAGGAGGATGTAGATTTGAAGAGGTGTGGAAATATTGTAAAGAACCATGGAGTGTGGACAAGACTCCATATTTTTATTTTATTTTTTATAAAAAACCTTATTCAAGAATCAAAAGTTGTGCATACGAGGAGGCTCCATGAGAGAGAATCTTATTAGAGAGTTGTACAATGAAGGTTTGGGTTTCCATTTTGGAAATGACAAAATAATATATTTGGTTGAGGAAAGATATGTTTGTCCAAGAATTAGCAAATATGTTAATATATTTTTGAAGGTTTTAGGATATGTCATCTTGCAATAGGAAGGATCTAGAAGACATTTTTGTATACACTGAAGTCTACCTATACCACATAATCCTTTGGAATATGTAAGTATGGATTTTGTTTTGGGATTACCAAGCACCCAAAGAGGTAATGATCCAATATTGGTAGTTGTGTATAGTTTTCAAATATGTCACATTTTATTGCATTCAAAAGAATTATGATGCTACAAATGTTGTTCTTTTATTTTTCACAGAGATAATTCAATTGCATGGATTACCAAGAAGTATCACTTCTCATAGGGATTCTAGATTTCTAGGAAATTTTTGGAAAATGTTGTGGAAGAAGGTGAGGTCAATAGTGTAGTTTGGTTTTGTACATGATCCTCAAATTGATGATCATGTTAATTTTTTAAATAGTATTCTTTGTAATTTGTTGGGATGTTTGGTAGGAGACAAACCAGGGTAATGGGATTTTATTTTGGCATATGTTGCGTTTGAATATAACAATTTAGTTAACACATCTACATGAAAGATGAAAGACATAGTTTTAGATAGTGTATGGAAAGTCACCTAAGAGAGTGATAGATTTGGTAAGTTTTCCAACAATGGATAATCTAAAGAGTGCATATGCATAAGAATTTGCAAAGAACATGAAATATGTACATGAACAAGTAAAGAAGCAATAAAAAAAAGTAATGATAGGTATAAATAGACAAAAAACTAAAAAAAAGAGATAAGACATTTGCAAAACGATATTTGGCGATGGATCATATGAGGAAGGAAAGGTTTCCCAGAGGAACTTATAACAAAGTAAGGTTTAAGAAATTTGGACCTTGTACGATTTTGAGGAATATTTGGGACAACACTTAAAATAAGAATTACCTAATTGTTGGGATATTTATTTTACCACTAATGTGGAAAATTTGTATACAACACACAAGGGTAAGGAATATGAGGAGGATGGTGAACAACCAACAATACCAGATTGGATAAATAGATTCTAGTTGAAGGGATAGAGGAGAATGAAGAGATTTTGACAAAAATAATTTCCAAGAAGATGAAAGGTAAAAAGTTCTACTATGAATTTTTGGTAAAATGGTGAGGTCGAAAGTCTGAATATGTATTAAGGATTTTCAAAGAGGAACTGAATTGAATTTAATGGTTTTCTACATCCCATGGTATGTAAAACTCACAAGAGAAATATGCCCATGATTTTCTTACCAAGGGTGTTTAGTGCAACAACATCCTCAAGGTCCACATTGTTTGTAATCACCCAAAAATATTTGAATTCAATTTGATGCATTAGTTATAAATTTTATTTATTTATTTATAGGAGGTCAAGTATCAAAGGGTTTGAGGTTATTAAAATCCTTAAACAACAAAAATTACAATCTGCAATCTTCATGTTTAAATTTTGGTCAAGATTTGAATTGAAGGATAAGTCTCATAGGATAAAGTCTAAGTATAAAAGGAAGATATTTTTGCAAGGTGGAACTTATGAAAAGTATCACATACATCAACCCTCAACTTTATTTATTTGATAGATAATAATTTCGAGGAGGAGGAATGTCAAAGGAAAATTTGTAGTAAGGAAGAAGGTGGAGAGTTAAATTCAAAGGCTTTTTGGAGTGAAACCATAAGCCGATAAGTAAAAATATTAGCGTGGAAATTTGTGAGGCCAAGGAGAAGGAAAAGAGAAAAGTCCCCAACACCTCCACCCTCTACATTCATGTTACTAATATGTGTTGTAGAGGGAATACGAGGGAGTACTTAAGAAAATAAATGAAAAGATGAAGAGGATAAAAGTTTGGCCATTTAGGTAGCTAGGTCAATATGGGTCAATCATGAGATGCCACATCTACAAGGTATGAACCAAAGATATAAGGAAACCATGGGGAGATAAAAAAACATATAAATAGAAATGCGTGGTAGAGAATTAATAAAGGATGTGGAAAAATAGGAAGATGGCCCATGCCACTATATGGTCGAGCACATTAGCATTGATGAGAGTTCATATTTGAATAAAATGATTAAGGACATGGAATCAAAATTTGTTGGAATACGTGTATAACGAATTACTATCATAATTAATGAATGATCATGACCATTGTTTTTTGAAAAAAAAAATTAAAACAATTCAACTATTAGAAGATGTGTCTATTGAATTTCCAATAAAAATTATAAGTCCCTTGAATAATGAATGAGAAGGGGTGTTGACGAATAGAATGGAAACATTCTTTGATGAAAATACCAAAGATTGATGATATGTATGTAACCAAAGAGAGTGCAATACATATATGCACTTAATTATATCTCCCTTGATTGTACATAGGCCTAATAGTTGGCCTATAAATATTAATAAAACATTGAATTTATTACTCTCATGATTGTGTCAATAAAACGATGAATTTATTACTCTCATAATTGTGTCAAGTGTTGTCGTCGTGTTACTTTGACCTATAGGCTTCAACCTTCCATCAAGACATATAGGCTTCAACCTTGCATCAAAATTCAAAGGGGGTCTCATTATTGCATGGTAAGTGGAAGAATTTTTTCCTAATATATCATGGACCACCATTTGAGATGTTAGACCATTATGGACTTAGAGAGTATAGGTTGGCATAGCCTCCTCAATTTGATATACATAGTGTGTTTCAAGTTTCATTTCTTAAGAAATGTATGAAGGTTTCTAGTAATATTATCAATTATGATGGTATTCATATCTAGGGGGTTCTATACAAATTCCGAACATATTGTGGCCAATAAACAACTTCAAGTGAGGAACTAAATATTTAATATGGAATGAATTCAATGAAGTTATTATACAATGATGAATGACACCTAGGATATGATCGAGGAAATGAGGAGAATGAATACATTATACATTATACATTATACGGTAGCTTGTTTGAAAGTTCTATCTGAGGACTACAATGAGGGATTGTGACGGGCCCAAAAAACATTGTTTAGGGCCTCAAAACAACCCCATAAGTTTTGTAGCGCACCTTTTTCTGGCTACCAAGGCTTAAACGCTCTTAAAATAAATCTATAACACCCCTTTGTACATAACTCATACAAGCATTATATAATCCACATGCGTTTAAGCAAAGAAATACATTTAAGCTCATAGTAAACATATTATTTACTGCTATAATAAAAATCAATAACATTAACATTAAATTGATATGCACAGTAGAATACATGATGATTATAATACACAGAGATACAAAAACATAATTAAAGCATCATCTGGTACTTATATTTGAACAGTGGTAGTTCCACCAACCAAGTGCAGGCCTTCCACGAACCTCCTAGACTTACCACACTGCTCATCAGCTCAGTAGTGGGTCACCCCTGAGATGGGACTAAGCTCCACCCCAAGACAAGGAATCCTAGGCTAGGTTGAGGTTACAGGGAAACGACACACAACCACAAGGATGGAATTCTCTCCTAGGAACCTCCCACGCTCATTGCTCACAGACCCTCATTCCCCACATGCCTGTTCCACCCCAGGAGTATACACCTTCTCTGTCACCTGGACAGTCCTTCGGCTGCTAATCTCCCTTGCCTTGGGTTACAGAAACAGGCCGNTCTCTCTGATGTGTTGCACCTGCACAAACTGATCCCACCACATGGATGCTTTTCCTTTCAGTTGATACATTGCAATTCTTCCTTCTGCATGGGTGGAATAATTCTGCAGTTGGAATTATTTCCTCATGCCAAGAAACCATGTCTCGACATCTTCCTCCTTCTTATGTTCTCCATCAAATGTTGGAGGCTTAATCTTGTTCATCTCCCCTTTCAATTCATCCTTTCCATATTTTTGGTGTTTTCTGGTAGGGGACAGGCTTGAACTATTGTGTGTCTCCTTGCTAGAATGCTTCAGGGAGAGATGGTAATGTCTGTTACCACTCCTTGATATTCTTCTCCTCTCAGGGGTTCTGACACTTCTTGATAGTCTTGTGTCACTTCCTTTTTCCAATTTATTTTCTATTCTTTCCAGGCTCTTCAACATTTTAAAGTTGAATTCACCCTGTCGATCCCTGATTTTCATGAGCTTTCGAGTATCAGCTAGGTGAGCCAGGGCATCTTTCTGCAATCTTTCGATGAGTTACATCATATGTTCTTCCTTATCCATATCTTTTCCATGCCCATTAGAGTTTGTTCCTTTGACTCCCAGGTTGACATCCATTCCTACCCTTTCATCCTCTATTTCAGAGGCAATCTGCACCTTTTCCCACTCCATACTCGACATTGGTTAACTGGAATCTTGACTCTCGTTGAACTCTGCACACAAACTGTGCAATTCAATTCGAAGTTTGTCAAGACATTAAAAACTCACGAACAATCCACAACATTTATAAACCAATATGAACAAGAACAAAAGATGTTTCGATTCAAATAAGTTTTCTAAGCTCTCGTTGGGCTCTGCAAATTTTGGGACTGTGAAACTTCGGAATCTCGGTCCATGAAGATCCAACAGTTAAATATTCGTAACCAAAGTCACCCTTTCGCAACTCGCGATCTCACGAGTTCATGAGTTGAAGACCCTCAACTCATTTCCTCTAAGCGTCGATACCTGAGATGCGACATGGGTATGGCTCCCTCCTTGCTAGTGTCTACTACACATGACCGTAGTCTAGGGATAAGTGATAACACTCTTCGCTACTTGAACCTTCGCGAGTTGTGGCGTCCAACCCTTGCACCTCCCTTTCACGAAACCCCAAGAAGCGATGTTGACTTTTCTCCTTGCGTTCTCACTACTCACGACTTCGCGAGTTTCAATATCGAGCTCCCAAGTTCTTAAACTGTGAGTCCCCGAAATCGAGAATTACTTTATTCTCCGGGCCCACAACACAACTGTCACCCTTCACCACTGTGGCACATGGTACATTCAGGAGGGTCCACGTCGATTTTAACGACATCATCCGGTTCCACCACTCTCACCTGTCTTCTCGACTCACTGGCACGTGGTACGCATTCATGCGCCCACGTCCAATCCAAGCATGGAATCCAACGGTTAGATCCCCTCCTCAAATCAACGACGTACATATTTTCGGCATTTCGGGGTTTCGGGCATCGGGAGTTTGTGCACTCCACATCTTGAACCTCCATATACCGAAATCTTGAAATCACTGTTTACTAAACTATGTGATCCAACGGTCAAGTTCTTCTCCCCATGATCTATGGTGTAGATCTTTTCGGCATTTTGGGGTTTTCGGGAGTTCGTGTATCGCAATTCCCACACTCCTGTGCGATTCAAAATGGATTTAAACCCTATGCATACTCTCTGGATCCGACGGTCGCGAGGGTTCACCTTCCCTCCTGAGCAGATTCTAAGGTTCTAATGATATTGGTGTGGAGACCTATTTCCCCGTGGCCATAGACCACACCGACTGCGGTTTCACACGACGCTAAACCTCCTGAGCTTAAAAATTCATCAAGTAACTCCTTCACACTTCGGGGAAAACCAAGGTTTGAAATTGGCCTTCTAGACCCAATTTCCCTCGCACTCTCGGTCCAAAGACTGCACCACTATCCCATCTAGGCTCTGTGTCAAAACCATAGCTCTGATACCAAACTGTAGCACACCTTTTTCTGGCTACCAAGGCTTAAATGCTCTTAAAAGAAATCTATAACACCCCTTTGTACATAAATCATATAGGCATTATATAATCCACATGCATTTAAGAAAATAAATACATTTAAGCTTAGAGTAAACATATTATTTATTTCTATAATAACAATCAATAACATTAACATTAAATTGATATGCACAAAAGAATACATGATGATTATAATACACAAAGATACAAAAACATAATTAAAGCATCATACGGTACATCTTTGAACAGTGGTAGTTCCACCAACCAAGTGCATGCCTTCCACGAACCTCCCATCCTTAGACCACACTGCTCATCAGCTCAACAGTGGGTCACCCCCAAGCTGGGACTAAGCTCCACCCCAAGACAAGGAATCCTAGGCTAGGCTGAGGTTACAGGGAAACGAAACATAGCCACAAGAATGTAATTCTCTCCCAGGAACCTCCCACACTCACTTCCCACAGACCCTCATTCCCCATATGCTTGTTCCACCCCAGGAGTATACACCTTCTCTGTCACCTAGACAGTCCTTCGGCTGCTAATCTCCCTTGCCTTGGGTTATAGGAACAGGCCGGACCAAAAGTCTCTGGGATCTATGGCAGCTACAAGGTTCCTTCCAAGAGTTCTCTCCTTCCTCTGCGCACTCTCTCACCTGGAGGGAGTCGCTCACAGGTCCAGCAACCTATTCTTCCAACTTCAACCACCTCTCTCACTTGGAGAGAGTGTTGTACAAAATGGCCAACAAGCCACATAGGATCAAACACTACACGTCCACCACAATCAATGGGAATCCAGACACGAACACCCTAGGGCAGCTCCAGACAGGTGCAACAACCCAACTAGGCTTAGAAGGGACGAGACACTTCCATTTTCTCAATCTGGAAACACGAGATAGACTCGCACTCTGGATTCTCATGGATGCGTGACAAGTCTTCCACGCAGGGGTCAATTCAGACTCCCCAGTTTAGAACAGAGAAGGGGTGTACCAGCTTTCCAGAACAAACACAGACTCTTTCCTAAAATCAACACATGCTTCTCATTCAGGGAATGTACACACGGGTTTTCTTAGAGCCAGACACAGACTTTTCGAATCATAGGGACGCACGAAGGTTCTGTGCAAGAGTCGGGTTGGTCATACTATCCAGGGCTTCGTACACTTTCAGGCAATCGGGTAGAATGGAGGAGGAACCTTCTCATGGCTCACCCTGGCCATTTTATTCGCATGCGTCAGGGTTGACACTTGTCACCCATGGAACTACATGTGTTCCACCCGCACGCATCACCCTTGTACATCCTCCCCTTGCCAGAAACTTAGGATAAAACATAAATGGAACATGTTCTTTTGGAATAATAGTAAAATATTATTCCCAAGCTTAAGCCCCCTAGGCTTAGCCTCCAGGCTCAACACTTATCCCCTTTCCCACCTTCCAGCCGCTAATTCCTTGCCTTCTCTGTGGAAGCTCAGTCCCCCTTCACTCATTCATCGTGGTCGGTCTGCACTTGGCGGTGTTTACAATTTTATTAAATGTTCTGCATAAATACAAGTACAAAATCAGGCCCTTGGCCTCCAAACCTTAGGCTCTCTGGACTAACATTCACATAAGCCACCAACTTATAAAAACTTGGCTCACCAGCCTATAAAACATAATTACAATTTCTTTCAAAACATGGTTTGGAATGGGGCTCGGCCTTGGGGACACTACAAGTTTAGGACTTGAAAATATGTAGAAAAAATACCAAGGTAGAAACCCATGTTTTGAACTAGTGGAATAGGTGGGTGGCTACCTATTTCCTCCTGAATCAATCGCACCATCTTAGGAAGAAATGGTCTCCATTGTGTGAAGTCCCCAGGGAATATTTTGTTGAATTTGAACCTTGGTGAGTTGTTTTCCTTGCTGAAGAAGTAGTCATGCTTAGCTTGTTGAAGGATGTTATGAACTGGTTGTTGGAGGGGTTGGATCTATTTAACCAATATAGATGAATGATCTGTCGGAGTGTGGGAAGACTCTATCGGTGAAGCTACAACATGAATGGACTTGTTATAACTTCGATTGACTAGACAATGTGGAAGCACCCTCATAGGTGCAATAAGAATATCTTGGTGCTCTTATACAATATTGTTGATCTGATTTTGCTGGATAGAAGGGTCTTGGGCCGAAGATAGTGGTTGTCATGTCCTTCTCTTCTNACCTCCCATCCTTAGACCACACTGCTCATCAGCTCAGCAGTGGGTCACCCCCGAGCTGGGACTAAGCTCCACCCCAAGACAAGGAATCCTAGGCTAGGCTGAGGTTACAGGGAAACGAAACATAGCCACAAGAATGTAATTCTCTCCCAAGAACCTCCCACACTCACTTCCCACAGACCCTCATTCCCCATATGCTTGTTCCACCCCAGGAGTATACACCTTCTCTGTCACCTAGACAGTCCTTCGGCTGCTAATCTCCCTTGCCTTGGGTTATAGGAACAGGCCGGACCGAAAGTCTCCGGGCTCTATGGCAGCTACAAGGTTCCTTTCAAGAGTTCTCTCCTTCCTCTGCGCACTCTCTCACCTGGAGGGAGTCGCTCACAGGTCCAACAACCTATTCTTCCAACTTCAACCACCTCTCTCACCTGGAGAGAGTGTTGTACAAAATGGCCAACAAGCCACATAGGATCAAACACTACACTTCCACCACAATCAATGGGAATCCAGACACGAACACCCTAGGGCAGCTCCATACAGGTGCAGCAACCCAACTAGGCTTAGTAGGGACGGGACACTTCCATTTTCTCAATCTGGAAACACGGGATAGACTCGCACTCTGGATTCTCATGGATGCGTGACGAGTCTTCCACGTAGGGGTCAATTCAGACTCCCCAATTTAGAACAGAGAAGGGGTGTACCAGCTTTCCAGAACAAACACAGACTCTTTCCTAAAATCAACACATGCTTCTCGTTCAGGGAATGTACACACGAGTTTTCTTAGAGCCAGACACAGACTTTTCGAATCATAGGGACGCACAAAGGTTCTGTGCAAGAGTCGGGTTGGTCATACTATCCAGGGCTTCGTACACTTTCAGGCAATCGGGTAGAATGGAGGAGGAACCTTCTCATGGCTCACCCTGGCCATTTTATTCACATGCGTCAGGGTTGACACTTGTCACCCATGGAACTGCATGTGTTCCACCCGCACGCATCACCCTTGTACATCCTCCCCTTGCCAGAAACTTAGGATAAAACATAAATGGAACATGTTCTTTTGGAATAATAGTAAAATATTATTCCCAAGCTTAAGCCCCCTAGGCTTAGCCTCCAGGCTCAACACTTATCCCCTTTCCCACCTTCCAGCCGCTAATTCCTTGCCTTCTCTGTGGAAGCTCAGTCCCCCTTCACTCATTCATCGTGGTCGGTCTGCACTTGGCGGTGTTTACAATTTTATTAAATGTTCTGCATAAATACAAGTACAAAATCAGGCCCTTGGCCTCCAAACCTTAGGCTCTCTGGACTAACATTCACATAAGCCACCAACTTATAAAAACTTGGCTCACCAGCCTATAAAACATAATTACAATTTCTTTCAAAACATGGTTTGGAATGGGGCTCGGCCTTGGGGACACTACAAGTTTAGGACTTGAAAATATGTAGAAAAAATACCAAGGTAGAAACCCATGTTTTGAACTAGTGGAATAGGTGGGTGGCTACCTATTTCCTCCTGAATCAATCGCACCATCTTAGGAAGAAATGGTCTCCATTGTGTGAAGTCCCCAGGGAATATTTTGTTGAATTTGAACCTTGGTGAGTTGTTTTCCTTGCTGAAGAAGTAGTCATGCTTAGCTTGTTGAAGGATGTTATGAACTGGTTGTTGGAGGGGTTGGATCTATTTAACCAATATAGATGAATGATCTGTCGGAGTGTGGGAAGACTCTATCGGTGAAGCTACAACATGAATGGACTTGTTATAACTTCGATTGACTAGACAATGTGGAAGCACCCTCATAGGTGCAATAAGAATATCTTGGTGCTCTTATACAATATTGTTGATCTGATTTTGCTGGATAGAAGGGTCTTGGGCCGAAGATAGTGGTTGTCATGTCCTTCTCTTCTCACCAGGTGGTGAAGAGGCTAAACTTTGTGGTATGATAGATTTTACTTTGTGGCACTATTTGTTCAGTACAATACTCAGAACTACCTCTGGTATTATGTAGGGCTACCCCCCTAGAGTAGCAATGATTCTACGGGGTTGAGACTCATAAACAACATGACGCCTCCACATATATGGTTGGCCTAACAGAGCATCCCAAAATTACAATGGGGAAACATCACACAGTACCTCATCCTTGAAGGGATTGATGTTGTATGACATGAGACATTGTTATTTGACACTAAGATCTTGTCCCTGGTGAAGCCATCCAATATTGTATGGTTGCAGGTGTGGTGTTCTCAAAAAATCCAACTGCTTGAAAACCTTTGTTGAGATGTGGTTCTTTTGGATTCCGCTATCAACAATACAATGCAGCAGGGTCCCCTTCACCCACATATGGGAATGGAAAAGTCACTCCCCCTCTTTAGGATCCTTTGGTTCTTCTAGTTGGATTTTTGTGGTCACGACAATAGTAGTGGGTTCTAATTCAATTATCTTTCTCCTTTTATTGTTGTCTAATTAAGAGTCTGAGTGAAGGCTCAGCTCTGTTTCTTTGAGCTTGGCCACCAACAATTGTTTCAAGAGACATTCATCGATGTTGTTCCAAGGGATTTTGTGGAAGTTTCACCGCTTCCCAGTGTTATTCTTTGTCTTCATGTTACCCTTATTTTCCTGTGGCTTGGACTAGTTGTCTCAAGGTTGACTTCTCTGTGAATTAGGGTTGCCTTTACCATACTTTGGTTGTTAAGGATTTGCAGACCCAAATTCTCACTTGTTCTGCTGCTTAAATTTTTGGTTGATTTCGATAGAATATTTATAAGAGAATCCCAGTGATGAGATGTACAAAAACTCCATTTTGGTTTGGATGTATCTATTCAGATCCCTACGGTATTTCAAAACCACAGGTTGCTCAAATTCTTTGATACCGAGCTTGGTGCATAAGTTATGGAAGGTCCTTGTGAACTATGGCACTGTTTCGTCCCGCTTTTGATGTAGCATGGTCCATCACATGTACTGGTCATCATAATTTCCCATAGGGTAATATTTTTCCTTGACCACATCCAAAAAAAAATCCCAAGTGGGCTTGGCCCAAAATATTTCAGACTCTTATGTGGAACTTTTCTCCTAGTAATTTTTCCCCTTTGTTAAGTACCTGAATAAATATAAAGATAAATCTCAAAATAAACCCACAATATCAACAAGAATAATCCAAACCATTCACCAAATACTGAACACAAGAAATAGGGAAAACCCTTGAGGTAGGGTAATGCCATATATTATTCCTTGTGGAAGGAATGAACTCCTCAAGCAGTACATTCTTGTTACAATGACCATATTCTTCACTATATTCATTACATTGCTTACACTTCTTTCTATAGCTCGCTCTATCTCCTAGGAACCTTCTAGAGAGCCTTCTCACATTTATTACATCTAACTACCATAGTGGGCCTTTATTAATATAGTGGACCTAGTCCACCTTACACTGAATGACCACATT
>JZKD02S1657162.1:125947-145572 GCA_000966675.3 Picea glauca
AAAGTTCTCTCTTATTTTAGAATTTCAAATTTGGTGGCCTCTTCTTAATAGTTCACAACCCAATTTGACATTAGTCATCACTTGCAACTTCCCTCCACGTTCATAATTCTTTCTTCCATGATCTTACAAATCAATTGGGAATCCATGATTTTCTCAACACTTATCATGTAACATCAATCATGACCAGTCATCCTACAAATCAAATTCTCAACATGAAGACTCACAATAATTTCATTACTTATTACCTCATTGCTATGCAAGGTCAATTTGTACATCACAATCGTTCAACATCAACTACAACAACATTTTCCCTCTCTCCTAAAAGCAATGAAGGCCAATTCTCTTATTGTAATTGAGAAGAATGATGGGCATTTTTAATATGTTTTATCATCTCATATTATTTTCTTTATGAGACCTTATTATAAGATTAAAATAATGGTGGCTTGTCAACACTCAATTTCCTATTATTGTGGATAATTGAAATCTTATCTCTAACTATATCTATTTTTTACTTACTTTATATTTTGTAGTAGCTTCTTGAGATACATGCTATAAAAACCATTTTATTTTTTCTTATGTAAATCTATTTTAGCCTATGATTTCTTAATGTAATGTAGCTACATAATGTAATGTAGCTAGATATTTTGTTTGAATATATTGTGTAGAATTGTTCTCTTGAGAGAATTTGATCCACATTAAGGGTGCACTTGTTTCATAAAAATATGTGAAGTAAAAAAATTGGTACTTGTCTATGCATAAAATTATGTGGAGTAGGTGTGTTGGAACTTGTGGGCATGTCCCTAACTACTTAGCACATGTAGAGTGCTCCACTTGTGGACCCATTATCCATTTATGGACCTAGTCTAGGGCTAGGAATTTACCTTAATTGTAACTCACACTTTCTCTTACTCTATAAAAGGAAGGAGGTGTACATCACTTCATTATTAGTATGAATTAAAGGATAAAGCATATGGAGAATGTAACCTCTCGTTATGCGATTCTTCACTAGGGTGGATGTATATTTTGAGGAGTGAAGTGAAGCTAGGGTTTGAGAATGATTAGCATGTGATTCCCTAGCTAGGGTTTGTTATTCTTGGGATACGTTGTAAGGTTTTTTCATTTCTGGCTTGAGATGAGATGATTTTTTCTACTATTAGCATATTTAAGGTGAAATATAAAGAGATATGTTCGTTGTCCCAAATTATGTACATATATGTTTTATATAGATTTAATTTTGGGTGAATTTGATACTAATATATTATGTCAATTAAATGAACAAGTGGGATGATGTTGAGAAAATTTAGCAATATTAATTTTCATTTAGATTTGATTTTGTTTTTATTTTAGTTATTGGCTTGTAACATAATTTTCAGATCTAATTTAAAGGTTTTCTCTTTCCCTAAAGGTTTTATGTACTTGTGGTGTCTACACTATGTATATTGCCTATGATGTTTGTTGTTTCTGATTTGGAATTTGAACAACGCTTCCAAATAAATCAGATTTAACTTAGGCTTGAAATTTGTTTTGGTGATGATCCATGGCATTTTGTGAGGTGAAATGTTGCATCGGCACACAAAAAATCAACATGGTATGAGAGCCTAGGAAATCCTAGACTCTAACATGAGTGGTTTGTGATACTAGTAGCCTTAAGTTGATAATCATGTAAGAAAAAGAAATATATTGAAGACATGTGATAAGAATGGGAATGGTAGATGTGCGGTGAGATGAATGATGTATGGCATGGAAATTCCATATATGTGTGTGTCAATTATTGAAGCTTAGTGTTTATTCCTTGTGGTGGGATCACAAGTGATGTAATTGTTAACTACAAAAGGAAGTTTATTGATGGTGATGGTTACCTAGTTCATGTAAGAGGTGTATTATGGTGAAGTGATGCATGATGTCTCATAGAAAATGCATGATGATAGTGCCTTCAAGGTGGATTTAGTTTTGTTGAGTTTGAAGTTAGGCTGTTTATCTATGTAAATGGCATGTTGTTGTAAGATCAATTGGCATGAATACCCATAATTTGTTTAATCAATTCTAAATATTTTTTAACACTTGGAGTGGGATGTGAAATCATTAAAGGCCATGGAAGTGGGGAATTATTTGGATATAGACTTTGGGTGATATAATTAAGGAGGGGTATTGTAATAATCTATAATTCCAACATGCAATTTAAAGGGTGTAAGTGGTTTATCTCAAGTGAAAGTTTAAAAAGATAATTTCTACGTTAATTCTTGACTTGATCAATACTATAGGTGGTTTCTGATGCCATACAATTTTAAACCATGGTATTCATGTGATGCAACCTATTTAAGAGAGTTATTATCTAGATGGTAAATTGTCTTTAGTGGCTAGTCTTGGTCGGATTGACCAAGGGTAAATAAGATATATTTGTGTGTTTTTATTGGGATTGGGTTTCCATATTATATCTAGTCTTTGATATATGTGTACCTAGTTGTGTGTATCTCTCTCATGGAGGTATAAAATGTAATACTATAGAGGTAATAGAGAAATTGAAATTGAAATGTACAACCCATCTTAGTGTTGATAGAGCATCATGTTGCAAACAAGGTCATCAAGTTATTGTTTCAAAGTAATGTCAATTAAATTTCAATTAGGAGATTATAAACACCAAGTATTATGTGATTTTTTGGCCATGGATGCTTGTCATGAATTGCTTGGTATACTATGATTGTAAGGTAGTATATTTTTTCATGATGGGATGAAAAATACTGAACTGAAATGGATTCGAACAAGAAAATGGTTAAAAGACTCAGTTCCCAAGTGAAATTCATAAATTAATGAGGTTTATGTAAAATATTAAAGTCAGTGTCAATGTAAATGAGACAAAAGGGAGGAAAAATGAAAAATAAATAAAATAGAAAATGAAAATTGGAGAGAAATGACTTAGGAATGGGAAATGAAAGGTCAATCTTGTTGGCTTTCCAATTGCTCTAGCTCTCCCTATTTATTCTTGTAATTTCACTCTCAAAGGGATTTTTTCACTCATTGTTATCCAAGGAGATGAGGATGCATAGAGAGTCATGAACTACATTGTAACATAGATTACCGAAATAGAGAAATAAGCAACCACTAATTGTTTGTTTTCCCATTTGGGTTTCCAAGGTAAACATTGAGTTCTTGGGTGATGAATCTCTCTATTTGTTGTGTTATTTTATGTTTGTGAGTTTAAAATGAAGTTGCTTTTCATTTAAATTGTTGCATATGATCCTTTTAATGGGTTGAGAACTCTTTTATAGCTATAGTTGGAGGTTTTCCTTCATAGTTATAGTCTCCATGAGAAAATGAATAATCCCAAAAATACTTTGTTCTCCTCCATTCATTCATTTATGATATTAGAAATTTAAGCCTACCATCACATAGATGTTGCAAATATTTAGGGAGTTTATATTTTTTTTAAGGCTATTATATTATTGAAGTCATTTTGTTAAGATTATTCCTTCACCAATTGTAGTCTATGGTTGGTTGTTGAGCTCCTACGCCTGCCTAGGCATTGTTGAGAGGTATCATGTTTCCTTTGGCTATCTCCTAAACCCATACACACGCCATATATGATATTTTTTTTCCTTGAGGACTATATACACCTATTGGGGACTGTATGCATTTTTTGGAACTGTGTTGGAGGTTGTAAATGCTATACATAGCTCGACACATTGTCCTCATTTACATAGGTTAAACAAAGATGGATAGACATTGTATAATATAGGACATTGAATGGGGTGGTGTATTCTGCCACTTAGTCAATGGCTAGTGAAGCCATAAACTCTTTTAATTTCCTTATTTTCCATTGGTTATGGCATTTCATGGTTCATAACTCTATGAATTTATTATCTCCACACCTTGGATGTTAGGTGGAATGGTTTTCCTTTTCCATGTGAAAATAAAGAGTTTCAATATATTTTTTATTATATTTCATCTTATAAATTTAATTTATGTCCATCTTATAAATCAATGAATGTCCAAATCACATGTTCTTAATAAAGTTCCATCTATTACATGTTTTGACTAATCACCATCACTTATGTGCTTCAAGTAATGATGGATAAATCAAACTGGAGTTGATCGTAAACAAAGGAAACTTGTGAAGGCATTATGATTTATATTTTAATTTCTAATGAAGCTTCAATGATGTCATTATAGTCACTTAGGAAGAATACATATGTATTGATGAGTATTGACTTCCTATGAAAGTTGTAGTCGAAGCTTGAGTTCATAAACATGGTAATTGAAACAAAAGGTTCATTGATTTGAGTTGATTGGTTATCCAAACATTGCATATCAAGTTGGTTCCGTTGAGAATATAGCTACAAACCTTATGCATAAGAAGTATTTTTTTTTTGTGTTTAATCCCAAAAGGTTTCATCAATAGCTAGCAACATTGGTTGAGTTGGCTTGCCCAAAGAATTGGACATTTGGGGCAGGCTTCAATTCATTAAGAAATCCACTACTATCAAAACTAAATACACATATATAACCATGAAAATATCTCAACCTTGATCACTTTGATATATTCTAGATTAGTGGGATATTCGTGTGTAAAGGACATGCATCAAAGACAAAGTCCTCACTAACATAGTATTTGCAGAGTCTTGGTTTTTATTGCCCTGGTTAATTTTTTGTTATTATCTAGTTGATGTGTGTAGGTTTCACCAAATACCATACCATACCTCTAATATTGAAGATTAGTTGCACTAAGAGTTGAACCAAGAACATAGGCCTTTTAAACATTTAGAGAATAGATATATGTTCATATGTTAGAGAAATATAGATCAAAAATTAATTTTGCAAATTATCCATGTTGGTGAAGCAAGTGGGCTAAAACACTCTTGTTTATGGATCAAACCCTTACTAGTTTTTTAAAGAAGGAAGAAGTTTCAAGTTACATCCAGTGACATAATAGGACATTGGAGATAGTAGCAACAACAAGATCATGATTTGTTCAATGAAATAATTTTTGAAAGGAGTGAAGAATTCAAAGTGTTTCCTTTCACTTTGTCAAACATTATCAAAGAAGAGGAATAAAAGAAGAATATTCCTATTGAATTTTTTAATTTGTTTGATAGTAGAGAATAAATAATGTGCATGGACTCTAGAGCCATAAACATGATCATTATCATGTATAGATTTCCGCTGACAATAATGGATGAACTTATGAATTGTTTAAGTGGAGTAAGATACTTTTCCAATATTGACTTGAAGAGTGGGTATCATCGTATTGGGATTAGAGAAGGGGATGAATGGAAGACAATATTTAGAACAAAGTATTGTTTGTATAAATAATTGGTTATGTTGTTTGGTCTAAAAAACTCACTTAGTAACTTCATGAAACTAATGAATGAGGTACTAAAATCCTTATTAGTTAAGTATGGGATTCTTACCTTGATGATATTATGATTTTTATTAGGACAAAGGAGGGGCATTTGATGCATTTGTAGCTAGCATTGAAGAAGTTGAAGAGACATAAGTTGTTAGTAAAATTAAAGAAATGTACCTTAATTTAAGAAGAGTTGGTATACTTTTGGTTTTTTTGTTTCTTAAGAAGGTATGAAGATGAAACCAAAGAAGGTAAGAGAAATGATTGAGTGTGATTTTTCCAAAATCACTTTTGATGTTAGAAGTTTCCATAGTTTGGAAAGTTTTTATAGGAAATTCATAAAAAAAAATCAATGGTATATGTGCATCATTGATTGAGTGTATGAATAAGAATAAGTTATCACTTGGTTATTTTTTTTATCACTTGTCACTTCTTATTTTTGTAAGTGTATTAATTTTCCATGAGTTATATGATGTTTTCCTCATTTTTATAGGATATAAATATTTGTTTTCAATGATAACAAGTTGACATGTAAAATTTGTATTATTACTTTATCAATGAAAACCTAATACATAATAAACATTTATTTAATTGTGACTAGGATCTAGAAAAAACTTTTTTAGAATTTCTATTTCCTTCATACATTGACACCTATTTTGGGGAGAATGTAAAAATAATGATTAATATAAGTTTACAAAAAATTCATGGGGGATTCACTTTATTGACCAATATCTTATCAAGTTCATTCATAAAGGGGATTTTCAATTATGAAAAATAGAGTCAATACATTGTAGGTATTGGGGGGATGTAGGGTATGGGGGGTTTATAAGTATTGGAGGGCATAAAAAGGGGTATTGTTAAAAATACAAGATATCTAGTAAAAATAGGATTTTTTATTGGAAAAAGTATTGGGAGGGGAGCTAAACAAAAGGATTTAGGGTGGTGTTTATCAATATCTAGTGAAATTAGGGGTATTATTTAATATCTCACAAACTAACACGTTATGTCATAGGTTCATTGAGTGGCGACCCCATGAGAAAACTAAAGTATGGAGTGAAATAAGTGAATGCCATGATAGTTTCACAAATTACGGTTGAGAATGTCATCCATGTTGGTAATTGTTATCGGACAAATCGGTAAGTGTGGACACAAACATATCTCCCTAGTTTCACCCCGAAACTAGAACAAAACAAGACATAATATAAAACTTTCCCTAATTTTTAATTATCAAGCATACTAACTAACAAGAGATAAATGGCATACCTTTTAAACGTCCTTTGTCCTCGCTAGTGTCATCCTCGCTCCATTCCAAGGCTTATGGGATGTTGAACCTGTAAAAAGACACAAGCCAACGAAGTGAAAGCAGCAACGTATACTCAACAAAACCTATGTATGTGATCAAGGAGTCATACAATAAAATAAGACCAATTTTATGGGAAAGAAATATATCACTGTATTAAAAATATGAAAAGGATAATACAACCAATTCCTTGATGTTGTAAGGTCCCTTCCAACATTTCCTTGCTTCCCACACACTTCTGCTCCATTGATTCTAAGATCAACAATCTATCTTGACAAAGTAAAGTTGAAAGCCAACATAGGCCCAAAAAATCCAAGCTACAAAAATTACTCAAACCCAATCAAGCTCACTTTCCCAATGAGAACTCCTCTCCTTTTATAAGCTGAAAAGGATAGGGTGAGGGGGTTAGGATGATCCCATGAGATCATGGATGTGACTCAGATCCAAACCGATCGGAGGCCAACTCACCCTCGAAGATTCTCTTCTATAAGGATTGAGAAGATTCTCTTTTTCCTTCGTACAGAAAAGCATTGCACCCTTAATACTGAGAAGAGTGTGAAAACATCGCAGGCCAGTGTGGTGCATCCTACGATTATCCTAGATCATCGGACCCTTAACACTGAAAAGAGTGTGACGATCCCTATTTATAAGGTTTTTACAAAGGAAAATATCATATTTATCTTTATGGGAAAATTCATCTTCATTCTTCTTCAGGGATTGAGGAAATTGATCCTTCTAAAGATAAAGGATAGGTTTACATCATTAACAGTCATATGGGTGACGAAAATAATGTGTAACAGTAATTCCAACACCACAAGTGTGATTCCAAAACTCCTAGATGTTGAAGAAGTTATTTGGTTAGGAATTCCCTTAAAAGTTCCATCAAAGTAAGTATATATTTTTTTTTAAATTTTGAATTTTTCAAAAAATACAAAATTTAAGGTTTGATTTTTTGATATCCTCATTTTTTAAAAATAAAATGTACTTTAAAATATATCTTTACTATTGTATTATACAAATACATCATCAACTTTGTGATATCTCAATTAATGCTTAGTAATTCAAAAGTTAATATAAAAATATGTTGATACAGTGCAACATTAATTTTCTATAATAAACAATAAATATGAAAATAAAAATACATCAAAACCATATTTTATGCTTGTACTATTTAATGTATTTTCAATATTATGGTTGTAAATGGTGGCTAACTTTTCATATCCAACACTATAAAATGAAGAAAAAATAATAATTGGTCAATTATAGATACCCATAATAAACTGATACATCCACAATATATATGTCGAAAAAAAACATTTATATATCACTCTTTGTTTCCATCACCCTGATTATCTTCCTTGCTTAGAACCATAACATTGTTGCTCCAAAAACATTTTTTTGATCATGGATCATGTCTCAGTATGAACCACCAATCCCCATCCAACACATATGGGTAAAAAAAACACTTGGTTGCAGTGTTTTCGGAAAACATAAGGCACCTTAGTTTCAACTCATGTTTTTTAAGAGTTAATACATATTAACCCACTATCACGATATTCCTTTACATTTCTATGGTCAAATTTACCCCACCACTTCCAACTAAAAATAACACATTGAAAATATGAGAAGTCCACTTTCATGATCTCTTGTATCTTTCCAATGTAACCTAACTTCCCCTCTATTAGGTTTTGATCAGGGTGGCTAGCATGACTAGATTGGTTGAACTGGACCTCCACTCCATAATATTTTTTGATGTGTCCATCATTGGCATCCTTAGTGTGAAAATTATTTTCATATTCCCACATATATGGGAACAAATGAATCTGTAAAAATGCAAACAAAGGATGGTGTCATATGTCTAATAACCTGAGCATTAATAAAAAAATAATACATGTTACAATTCAAATGTGTAATATTATAAATTGAACATGATACTCAGAGAGGTGATTATAAATTTGTTGCATCTAATATATATCTTTAGTGCATCTAGCTCTTCTCCACATGGGTAATGACTGGATACGCCATATTTATCTATCATTTGTTCAACCACCCAATTGTTGGGACCTAATTTTTGTATATATTCTTTTAAATGAACAATATAAGGAATGCTTCTACCATTCAACCATCTGGATGCTTTCTTGTCGCTTTTCGATTCCATTTTTTCCTTTTCATACAACGTGACGCATGGTTTCATTTCCTCTGCATTGTAAAGAACGAATTTATTGATGGAATCAATTTCTAAATTCGTTGATGTATACAATAATTTAAAGAGAATAGTATGAGATAAAATATATATTATCAACTTCAGTGTAAACGTTTGTTATGTACAAATTTTACGAAATATAAGTGACTTACTCTTTATCATGCACCTTTTTTCATTCATTTGGAGTAGCATCGCTTCCCTTTTGTCCTCATCTTGTTGGTCGTCCAAAACCATTTCCCCTAGTGTGTTATCAATTTTCTTGATGTACTCATTGGAATAATAAAGTGACTCATATACTATGTACCCCTCCACCATAGAGCCCACTAGTTTTTCCCTTTGTCAAAAAAACCCCTTCATGTACCTCTCTAAGAAGAACATCCAATGACATGAAAGAACCCAAAATAATTCAACCTAATTATTTAGGTGAATTATAAGATGGACTTGCAAGTCCATAATGTTGAAATTCTAACTCCAACACCTAGGTACTTTTCTATCTAGTGATTTCCTTAATGCAATCAAATTAGCAGTTTGTAAAACAATAATACACTACTGAAATATTCAACTCAATATCATGCAATGGAAGCATAAAAAAGGAAACCAAATCAATCACACACGAACACCAAAAGTTTTAGGTAAATACCCATGGAAAAACTCTAGAGGGGAAACCAGTGTTGAGAATGATTTTATTATGCTAAAATAAAGGCTCCCGTAATAGGGATATTGTCCCACTGAAAGAAATACAACTAGAAACTAACTTGACAAGGGATCTACTATTGTGCAATAAAGTCTGACACACTTTTCTAGGCATCCATGACTATCTCTTTGGTGACCCATGGAAATCCATGAATTTCCCCACTATGACCCATGGATTTCCACGACTGTCTCCTCTGTGACCTGCAAATATGTATGAAAATTCCATACGAGAAAATCCATACAATTTGATTCTTTCCTATGGATATATTTTGTTGAAACCCACCTGTGTATGCCTATGTTCTCTCTTGTCCTTGACATGTATGATCTCTAGATGAAGGTCCTTCTTCACCTATCCAACATCTTAAACAACATGCCTTAGTGATCCAATACTCTGTGTCTACTCCCTCAATAGATGTCAAGTGTAAACAAAATTTCGTCTTTTCTTCAACACTCTCGAATGACTCCACACTGGAAAAAGTCCTTCTTTTCTATCTCTGTGTGAATGTGTCTTCCTCCTTCTCCTAGCCTTTCTTTTATAATCATGAGTTACAATCTATTTCTAATCTTCAAAGTGATCTACAATTGAGATTACTTCTCACACTCACTTTTAGATTTAGAGTACATGCTGCATGCTAAGTAATTTTAGCATGTTTCATAAATAAATCAATTTACTAATTACATAATTAAATAATAAAATAAATTTACTTTAATAATTCCTTTAACTAAATTAGATCCAAGAGTAGAAGGCTTTGGATGATTTACACACGTTTAGACACATAGACATGTGCGGAAATACTTGTTTGATGATACCACTAACATCAACACTCCCTCTTAGTGAGGAAGGTATTTTCTGAAGAGCCACATGGAGCTAGTTTTTCCTCTGAATCTGGCACAATGTCACATACCTAATCCTGCATACTAGAATTCCTCCAACCCTACTAGTTAGCTTCTCCCCGAATAATGGAAGTCTTGAAATCGATGACACTACATATAAATGCCCTGGAGTTTGGAAACTTTGTCGAACACATGCTCTCTCTCAATGTGCTCCTAGAAGCTTCCTACTCCTGAGAATCCATCAATTTCATCTCGTACCAACTCAGTATCCTGATAGAACTAGAAGGCGTGAACTCCTTCTTCCCCTCTGAAGGTTCACTCCCGATACTAGAAGTATATGAACTGTGTCAATCCTTTAGTTGCTCACCCTTCGAAAGTTTTTGCACTCTGTTCATCCTTCGACTATGATGGTTCATGAGATCTGCGTCCTCTGTTTTCTCCCCTATGGATGCAAGTCCATCATGCACCTGTGTGATACTCATGAGATAGTTGGTAACATTATCTGATCTAGACATATGAATTGATCTGAGTTTATTCCTTAATATCATCTTCCTATTCATTTTATTTCTTTGGAATAAACTTACTAAGGAATCAAACATCTCTTTGGTCGTCTTATTATAATTTAAGTGAGGGATTATATGATCCTTCACATAATCTAAGAGGACTCTTTCTTCTTTGATCTCCTTTTTTTTCCTTCTTTTTATGAGCATATAAAGTTGTCATATCAGTTGGTGGAGTAATTTCTTTATTTACTAACTCCCAAAGGTCATACTGCTTCAATGCCAAAGTAACTCTTTATTTCCAAGATAGGAAGTTGTATGCTCCATCCAGTCTATATTCAACTCTCAATGGTGTTTTTGAAATCCCTAATATCTGATAAACTACCCTGGAAATAATTTGTTGCTGAAAAACTTCTTTTGTACTGATCTATCTTCCCTTCAGAGCATGATCTATGATACCATGTTGAAATTCTAACTCCAACACCTAGGTACTTTGTTATCTATTGATTTCCTTACTGCAATCAGATTATCAGATCACAAAAAAATAATACACTACTGAAATATTCAACTCAATATCATGCAGTAAAAACATAAACAAGGAAACCAAATCAAGCACGCATGAACACCATAATTTTTGGGAAAATACCCCTAGAAAAACCTCAGAGGGAAAACCAGTGTTGAGAATGATTTTATTAAGCTACAATTAGGGATTGTGTGGCAAGTATAATGGCCCACTAAGAGAAATACAACTGCAAACTAACCTGGAAAGGGTTGACCTATTGTACAATCAATTTTGGCACACTTTTCTAGGAATCTGTGACTATATCTTCGGTGACCCATGGATATCCATGAATTTCCCCTCTGTGACCCATGGATGTTCATGAATTTCTCCTCTGTGACCCATGGGTATGTATGAAAATTCTGTATGACAAAATCCATATCGTTTGACTCTTTCCTGTGGATTTCTTCTACTGAAACCCACCTATGTATGTCCTTGTTCTCTCTTCTCCTTGACCTGTATGATTTCTAGATGAAGGCCCTTCTTCACCTATCCAAGATCTTGAACCACATTCCATAGTAATCCAATACTCTATGTCAACTCCCTCAACACCTATCAAGTGTCAACAAAAGTCCTTCTATGCTTCTACACTCTCAAATGACTCCACACTAGCAAAAGTCCTTATTTTCTATCTCTGTGTGAATGTGCCTTCCTCCTTCTCCTAGCCTTGATTTTATAATCATGAGTTGCAATCTATTTTTAATATCCAAAATGATCTACGGTTGAGATTACTTCTCACACTTACTTTTAGATTTAGATTACATGCTGCATGCTAAGTACTTTTAGCATGTTTCATAAATAACTCAATTTATTGATTACATAATTAATTAATAAAAACAATTTACTTTAATAATTCCTTTAACTAAAGTAAATCCAAGAGTAGAAGGATTTGGACTATTTCCACACGTTTAGACACATATACCTATGTGGAAATACCTGTTTGATGTTACCACTAACATCAACACATACAAATCATGGGTAATTCCTTCTAAAACATACAAACAATATCAATTATCTCTCGACACCACCGTGGAATGTTATCCATATGAATATCCTTTGATGTGATCCAATGTACAAATGCAAATAATTTTGATATGGAACATCGCGAGTCTTACAAGAAGTAATGGTTCACACAACCACTCATGAGAAAAGGACAATAACACTACAAAATAGACACACACATTGTTAATTTCCATAAAAATGTGAGTGCATAGTATATTTTTATCGACACTATATAATAAGAATCATGTATTCGACATACATACCCTTAGAAGGTTTGGATGGTCATGTGATTTCAACCCCAACAAATGCCCTTGTATAGTGAAGAAACTTCATAGAGTCAACCCATATAAAGAAGGTTCCTTGACACCCAATATAACATCCTTCACCATAGAAATATCATCTTTCTTCAAAATCCATGGGACATCACCCTCTTTAAAATACCAAGAGGGGTAAGCCTCTCCTCTACTTTATTTTCTTGGTCAATGTCTCTTTTTAGTATTCGAAGAAAGAAGTGTTGGAATATTGATAGGGGGGGTGAATCAATATTACATAGTAATTATTAATTTATTTTTCCATGACTTCTTTAATTCATAATATTTTATTTACCAATAATTGACCATGAAATTCCCAATACACAGAGATTTAACATGGAAACCCATACAGGAGAAAACAAACAAAAATTGTCTTTATATAAAAGGAATTGTAAGAACCAACTTACAATAGACAACAATCTTCAATAATATTTATAGGAACCAACCTATAGGGGACACTAATCCTTTTATGAGCACCAACTTAGCCAATGGGAACCAACCCACAAAATTATTTTTCACAGTCACCAACTTGTAGGAGACATCAATCCCATTCCTTGCTCCACCCTTCCACCCTAAACAATTTGTAACTCGTAGCTTGCTTCAGAATACCTCTCCAACATGCTTCATCCTCTCTATCATCAAACCTCATATATGCATCGTCTCTACGCTTCAGTTGCGAACCTCAGAGCCTCACTTCTTCACACTTCACACATCGCACATCTCCACACACTTTAAAATATCATTTGGGAATCATTATTTATACAAATCATGTACTTATGTATTTTTTCACAAGAATGAATCCATGGGGTTGGCTCCAACTTCCTTGAAATCATACTCCATTAACTCGGGCTATAAAACCCTCCATGAAATATGGTTTTTGTTTCTTTTGTTGCATGCATTTTAGTTCACTAGTCCTTATCACGCATCCACCATTCGATTAAGTCTTCAAATAGATCTCAATCATTGATATGATCTCCTTCATATCGGAACCATCGGGACCAATGTACCACTAGACATCACCTCAACGTACAATAGTCGTTTGATCATCTTTTCATTTGATCTATGTCTATTGATTGTTCACAACCCAACAAAACACACTATACAACCTTGATGCACATCAACTATTCAATTGTCTCTTGATTAGATCATAACCATCGCATATAACATACTTAACATATAAACTATGAGGCTATTAAACCCTTTGGACCTCATCACTCAATGATCGTTAGATCTAGGTCATATTTGATATCATCCATCGATCTATTATTCGTCTATTGGGACCATCAGGATATCAAGTTCTCAAAACTTCCTCAACCATAAGATCATTGATCAATTATTGTCATTGATTCTCAGAGTCCTCCTGGATGGATCTTAAACTCTACTCTGATGAAAAATACTATGAGGGATACAATGGTCCTTGCAATTTGAAATCAATGGCTTCCATTATGTTGTCCCCTCAACATGCTCGATGGTCAACTTCTATACCTTTGTCCTTTTGTAATCTAGTTAGGTGGGACCCACATATATTTATGACTGTCATATTATCTCATTCGCACATTGACCTACGATCCATATTATTCCTTGATCTCATTCGTCAGAGTCCCAATGCGTACTCACACTTATGCACAATGATGGACTCATTCTGACAACCAATAGGATGTTGCCACACATCATAGCCTCAATCTCAATTAATCTGAATAGATCACAGTCATTGATTGAGACGAATGAACAGATATATCGTAAATCAAGTCACGATGGAATATTCTTTGATATCCTCCTTTCAAAGTGGTGAAAATTCCCCAACCTTCTGAACGTCGAATGATAAGCTCTGAAGGTATCGAAAAAGGAATGTTCTTCGATACTTTTGCTTCATAGTGTAAAAAAAAGGTTTAATTGTTTTACTCTGACCTTCTCATTCCAATGGATGGTCCAAATATCTTCACTATGGCTCTGATAGATCAATGGTTCATATTTTCTTTGATGGACTATCATGCCCTCCATGTTGACTCCTTCCATGTGTATTGGATGATGTGGTGCCTCCAAACCTATGATGTCATCCCTTCTTCTTTCTTTACTCTATTGTTGTGTTGACTTTTCATTGACGTGTCCTCCACATGGATTCCTTCCATGTGTATTGGATGACCATCCCCACTTCTAATATTTCGGTACACAAATCAAGGTCATGAATGAAATATTCTTTGATACCTCTATAGAAAAGTGCAAATTATGCTATCAACATTCCTCCTCTGATAACTATGAATATGAGATTATTTTACCATTAGTTCAGACTCTGAATGAGGGAAATCCTTGTTCATTGATCTAAATAATCTATGTATGATATCTAATCTCATCTGTTCATTCTTATCATACGAATGGAAGGTTGGGTCATATAATCAATAGTCACAATCGACTTTTGATCTTGATGCAATGGTCATGATATTTCCTCACCTACAAGGTTCGATCTTCATTCTTTGACCTACATATGAACATAATTCAACTATGTTCTTCCATGATTTTACTCTGATTCAACTCGTCATTAACTATCAACTGTTACTTGGTTTGGTCTATTCTTCAATCGATGCAACAATCCTTTCACGATCCTTGGATATGGCATCATAGTATCCCTTCCTTCATCAATGATAATGGTCAACCTCCCTTGCTTGTGACATCAATGAAATCCAAGGCTTTCTTCATTTGACATCAATGACAACACAATTTCCATCAATATCCCCCTTTGTCATTGAGGGGAACACATATTCTTAAACTATTATGTGCAAGTATCCTCTTTCTGCAAGTCTCCCCCTGTCTCGTTTCTCTCCCCCTTTGACATCAATGGAAAAAATATTTTTATTTTACTATATTCTTCATTTTATGTTTTGTAACTAATAATTTCCTTGTCTTCTAGAGCTCCCCCTAACACAGTACTCTTCATTTTTCTCTGCATCATGCAACCATATGCACTTTCCCCCATATCTTTTGGTTATGTTGATCTCCCAACATATTTCAGCTGAAACTTTTACTGAGAAATGGGAATGAATCCCATCTTTTGTTTGAGATACTCAAATCTATCTCTTGGTAGGAATTTTGTGAATATATATGTTATTTTTTCCTTGGTAGGAACATACTACAAGTTGAAAATCTTATCATTTACCCATTCCCTCAGAAAATGATATTTGATTGGGATATTTTTTTCTTTGAGTGAATCACTAGATTGTTTGAAATGCTTATAGCACTAGTGTTGTCACATAGTATCGAAATTAGATTCTTGTATTCTATTTGAATGTCTTGCATTTTTTATTTCATCCAAAGAATTTGTGTACAACAATATACTATTGTGATGTACTCTACTTATGTTGTGTACAGTGAGATTGAATATTGTTTCTTATTGATATAGGATACTAAACAATTTGCCAAGAAGAATGTTCCTCCACTTGTGCTCTTTCTGTCATCAACACTTCCTGCCTAATCTGCATCGGTATATGTTGTTAGAGTAAATTATTCTCCTTTTGGACACCATAGTCCAAAGTCCAAAGAGCCCTTTAAATATCTAAATATTCATTTAACATCTTGTACATGTGTTTCCTTGGGTGAATATTGAAATATTCTGACTAGCCCTACTATCAGCATTATGTATGACCTTGAGGCTGTCACATAAAGTAGGATTCCTATCATTGACTTGTATAGTGATTGATCAGTTTCCTTAGATTCATCCTCATTTTTTATCTTACATCCAATGACCGTGGGTGTGCTGACAGGTTTACAATATTCCATCTCAAACTTATTCAACATCGCTTTCATGTATTTGGTCTGATAAATGAATATGATTTTACTAGTTTGAGTAATCTACAGTCCCAAAAACAATGAAAATTCTCCAAGAATGGACATCTCAAATTCCTTTTTCATTTCTTCTGCAAACTTTTGACTTGTTTTATCATCATTACTTCCAAAGATAACATCATCTACATACACTAAAATGATAAACATTTTTTCATTATCTATTTTGATGTAGAGATTGTTGTTTGTTGTCCCCTTTTTGAAGCCCTGATGTTGCAAGTACTTGTCAAGTCTTGAGTACCATGCTATAGGATAATTCTTCAAGCCATATAGTGATTTATTCAATCTACAGACCAAGTATTCATTTTATAACAATAGGAACCCTTCATGTTTCTCTATGTACACTTCTTCATCTAGATCACCATTCAGGAATGTTGACTTGACATCCATTTGATATACTTTGAAATTCTTAAATCTTGTAAATGCCAAGAACATACTAATGTCTTATAATCTTCCAACAGGTGAAAATGTTTATTCGAAATCGATGTCTTCTAATTGAGAATATCCTTTACATACCAGTCTTTCTTTATTTCTTACTACTTTTCCATCTTCATTCAACTTGTTCTTGAAAACCCATTTAGTTCTAATCACATTTGTATCCTTGGGTCTTGGTACAAGTTCCCACATTTCATTCTTATCAATATGATTTAACTCTTCCTCCATAAAATTCACCCAATGATGATCATTATGAGCTTCTATAAATCACTTAGGTTATACTTGGGATAGTAAGGAGAGATTCATATGTTTAGAGTTGTTTTCCAATTTCCTCCTTGTCTGAGTTCTAGTTTGTTTGTCCCCAAGAATCAAGTTTTCTAGGTGATTATTTTGTACAAACCTTGATGGTGTTTATGTATCTTGGCGTTCTGCTTCTTCTGTCATGTCTTCTTCATTTTCTTGTTCTTCTTCCTCCTTTTCTTATTCATTTCCTTTTTCTTCTTCCTCCTGTTATTCTTCATTTTCTTGTTCTTCTTCTTCATGTTCATCTTTTTCTTCTTTAGTGTACTTGATTTATTCATCTATTCTAACATTAATCCTTTCAAAAATATTTTGCACCCTTTTATTGTAACACCTATATATTTTTCCTTTTGATGAATATCCAAGAAATATTCCTTCATCTAATCTGGAGTCAAATTTTCCTAAGTCCTCATCGTCTTGTTTGATGTAACACTTGCTCCTAAAAATTATGAAGTGTTTAAAAGATGTTGGTCACCCTTTCCATAATTCATAGGGTGTCTTGTCACTATTAGTTTTGATATGTATTCTATTTAGGATATAGGCAGTTGAATAAATTGTTTCTCTCCAAAAATTGTCTGATACACCTGCTTCGTTTATCATCATTCTATCAATTTCTTGTACATGTCTATTTTTCCTTTCAACAACCCCATTTTGTTGAGGTGTTATTGCTACTACATACTGTCTTTTTATTCCTTGTGATTCACAAAATTACACAAACTCATTGGATGTGAATTCACCTCCATTGTCTAAACTTAAACACTTGATTTTCATATCTATCTCATTCCCAACTAGAGATTTGAATTCCCTAAATTTGTCAAATGCTTCAGATTTATTTTTTAGGAAAGTAACCCAAGTCATTCTTGTATAATCATCAATGAGTAACATGAATTACCTTTCTCCCTACAAGATTTTAGTCATTGATGGTCCACAAAGATTTGTATGTACAAGTTCCAAAGGCTCCGGAGTTGCAAATTCCATTTTTTTTAAGTTCACCCTTGACGGTTTTCCATGATGACACTGCTTACAAATAATACTTGTGGGTTTTATTATTTTTGGCATGTCTCTTACTGCTTGTTTGGTATTGATTTTTACCTAATTTTCAAAGTTCATATTAACCATTCTTTTGTGCCACAACCAATGTTCATATGTCTATCATATAAAGCACTTTTTTGCATTGATTTCATTAAGAACATACACGTTATTTGGAGTTCTGATTCCTTTTGCTATCATCTTTCCTAAGTCTTTTTTTTTCCTGATATCACATTCTCGAGAGTTAAATATGAGATTGTGTCCCTGATCACACATATGACTTACACTAAGAAGATTATGTTTTAGATATTCAACACACATAACCTTTTCTATTTTATCTTTTTCCATTGTCAAGGTTCCAGGTGCCTCTTCCAACTATCTTCGATTTGTTATTGTCTCCAAAGGTAAAGTTTTCCTCATTTTTATTCAAGGTAATGAAATTTTTTCTATCTCCTATAATATGAATAGAGCATCCATTGTCGATAGCCCACTTATCCTTATTTTTCTGAGAACGAAGAGTTTCTTGAACAAAAGGAAATTTTATTTCTTATGTTCCCACCTTCTTTTCATTATAGGTGAAACTTGCTTCAGATTATTGTTGGACAACTGAGAGGGGGGGTGAATCAGTTGTTACTGTGCTTATTCAATTATGCCCACTTTAAACTCTTTACATAACACTCTATGACAATCACAATAATGCAGGGAAGTAAGCAATATAATATTCAACATCAATCACACACATGAAATATACAGAGACATATATTTCCTGAGCAAAACCATAAAGGGAAAAACCTCTTCTTCTTGATATGATAAGTAATCTTTATTTTCTTTACATTATCATTCTTATGAGCTCCAAATCCTCTTGAGACTACAACCTCTATTTTACAAGATGCAACTTGCTGAGAGCACCAACTCTTTGGTTTCTCTAGCACCCACTAGAAGGAAGCACCAAATCCCTAGTTTCTCTAGTACCCACTAGAAGGTAGAACCAACGCCCTTAGTGTTCCATCACCAACTGGATGGAAGCACCAACTTCCAGTCACACAGGCACCGACCTGTATAATAGAGAACAATAGTTCTCCCTTGCACCACCCTACCACCTTGGCTTTTTTGGATGCAACCAGATGGAAGCTACAACTCCCTGTGTTCAAGAACCCACTTGAAATTATGAGCACAATAGTCCTCCCTAGCACCTCCCTACCACCCTAAATATAAAAATTTGTTCCTGAAACTTATTACAGTGATATAGTGTTTATCAAAAGGCTTATCAATCTCATCATTGTT
>JZKD02S1657173.1:48495-60547 GCA_000966675.3 Picea glauca
GAGCAGAGCCCGACACCCATCAGTTTATGTCACGATTTGTGTATGAAAGGGGTGATCGAATGGAAGTAAACTCGGACGATATTGTTTCAACTCCGAAACTAGGCCAGGCATGCATGGGCGAGTGAGGTCTTAGACATACTCCAAACAGTGAGTTGTAGTAAGGGTGAGTAGGGGGAAGACTTTTATCAGAGAAATGCAAAGGTCTGTTGTCAACATCAGGTTTCTAGCAGACTGTAGGAGAATGCATTTGAACGCGTGATCTGCTTACATTCAAACGCAGAAAACCAGAGAATACAATAGTGCCACAATAAATCATTTATCATAACACAACTGCAATAATTCATGTGAATCAGTCAATCATGAACTCCCTCAGTATGAGATGAAAACTAGATGGAATAAGGAAACTATCTTTCATTAAACAAGAAATCTTACATACAGATGCATAACCAGAGAACTAGAGTGCCTGTTAAAACATTACAATGGGGAGCTTCTCTCTACCATCGATAGCTTGAAAAATATCAAAACTAAGTATATATACTCCTAAACAATTGCCCAACAGAGGCCTACTGGACTTTCGAGACGAGGAGTCTCTTCAATAAAATCTCGCCTACACTCCTCTATCATACGCCACCTTAATTCTGCATGGCTCGCACTAGGGGGTAGTTGAGCCCTAAATGTTGAATTAGCATGTGCAGGATTCCCTGGTGAGTCGAGGACTCGACATGGCTTCCATGAAAAGAACCAGTACAGAGGACCATCTCGGGCATGTTTTCTGTCGGGACACCCATACTTTGCAATTAATGAGTGAGGTGAGGTTTCAACCACCCTCTTTCTTCTACATTCATTCCCAGCACGAATCGGGATCTAGATTACGTCGAACCGGCATCTGGAGAACACAGTTCCCCCCTTCTGAAACTCAATTCGGCACTTTTGGCCTCCCTTTTGTACAACACTTTCTACTTTCTCGAGTGACCACGGGCCGTGACCTTATGCCTATTTTCCAGAGTGCTTTCGGCGTTTCGGGGTTCGTGGATAGGAAAGAGCAGGTCTTCTTTCTTCGAAATTGTGATGGGCGAAATGCCGGGAGGTCCTAATGGTCGCCACGCATCCCCCCACTGATCTGACAGTTCTTAACTGATTCAGCAATACTGCAGGCCTGGGTCCGAGATGTCTTCAATGCTTCACACTTCGGGGATATGAGAGAGTTGTTCGTTACGCTTTGAAATCGCGATGGGTGAAATGTCGGGAGGACCTAATCGCACACCACGTGTTCCTCGAGGATGAACGACTAAGATCACTCTCGGTGCTTTTGGGACCCATCTCGCCAAATGATAAACATTAGCGCCCCTCCTTTAGGCCTGCTCCTTTGCGACCAGGTGCCAAAAACATGGGCCTAATCCTGGGCGCTTTTGGCGTTTCGGTATTCGAGGTTTCGAGAGGTGAAATGACGAGGTGCGCTTACCCCTCAAACTCCCGAATGCCGACGTGCCACGGATGTGTGCCGCGCGTCCTTCAGATGAATGACCCAGATAGTATTCACCATTATAAATGGGGGATCCCCATGTTTACAAGATCGCTTGATGTGACCTGGTGCTAGGACCGTGGGCTTGGCTCCAAAGGTGCTTTCGACATTTCGACGATTTCGGCTGTAAAGAATGGGAGGATCCTTGTCTCCCGAAACACCGATTCCTGATACACCGACTGACTGCCACCTGTCTCAAGCTGGATCGGACGACCCAGATTTTCCTTGAACTATTGGCACTATCCTTTGTGCTAAATCCCGGGAAACTTGGCAACCCCAAAATCTTGATGCACATCGATCCGTTTTGTAGGTGGATCTCGGCTGCTGACATCAAAACTTTGCTCGCTCGCTTGACTTGTGATCGGAAAAGAGATTCTCCCGCGTTGCGCTGGGGCGTTTCCCGTGTAACCTGCAGGCCTAGGTATTTTTTGAGCCCAAGACAAATGATGTCGCTAACATTAGGCTCCATGGGGGATAGAGTCGTCCCCATGATGCTCTAAGAACTCATTCTGCAGTTTCAGTGCCTTGCTATTGGGCTATGGAGTCATTTACTAAGCCGAAAATATACAAACAAAAAATGAACAAAGAACTAAAGGACAATATTTACAAACAAAGGAGCCGTCTAAGGCTCAAACAAAACATTTCTTCAGAAAATGCCCATTTACTAGGCTATTGAAAACCTCTTCACCCTCCAGATTGTGCAACTGGTACGTGTTGTTTGAGAAGACCTCAGAGATTTTGAAGAGGCCGATCTAGAGGGTGTCAAACTTGCTATGTTTTCCCTTATCCTGTCTGAGTGCATCCCACTTAAGTACCAAATCCCCGATATCGAACTCCTTCTTCCTGACCTTCATGTCAAAAGCCTGTTTGACCCTTTGCTGATGACTATGAGTTGTGTCCCTCACCTATTCCCTGATTTGCTGTACTTCTACTATCTGATGAATCCTTCTGATCATATGATCTGGCTCTCCTTCATAATATTGAAAGAACTTTGCCACAGGTAAGGTGAGCTGAGTGGGAAAAACTGCCTCTGCTCCGTAAACCAGCTGAAAAGGCGAGGTGCCCAGGGATTTCTTCGTTGTCACTCAATCAGCCCATAAAGAAAATTTAAAATTCGAATCCCAGGCCCTTTTGTTGTCCTCCAATAGTATTTTGATGATCCTTATCAGGCCCTTGTTGGAGGACTCTGCTAAACCATTGCCCTGGGGATAGTAGGGGGTGGAGTGATTAGCGAGATATGGAACTGCTCACAGAACTTAATGAGAGGCTCGGATTTGAAAGACGCAACATTATCAGTGATGATCCTGCTGGGACAGCCAAATCTGGCTATGATATCCTCCAGGAAGCTGATAATTACTTTGTGGGATGTACTTCTGGTGGGGGCAGCTTCTATCCACTTGGTGAAATAATCTGTTGCAGTCAGGATCCATCTGTGCTAGCCACTTGAGGGAGGATGAATTTCCCCGATAAAGTCTATCCCCCACTATTGAAAAGGTGCTAAAGCTATCATAGGCTTCAGTGGTAGTGGCCCAAGTTGTTGTTTCCCTAAGAACTTCTGGCATTTGATGCAGGCCCTGATTTCTTTGTTGACATCAACGAACAAAGTGGGCCAGTAATACCCAGCCCTGAGGATTGTGTGGGCTGTGGTGTTCCAGAAATGATGCCCCCCACATGTGCCTCTGTTGAAATCAAACATGACTGTCTGGGCTTCTGGTGGGTTCAGACATCTCAGCAGTACTCCTAGGGGGTCTCTCCAGTATAATACTTGCCCAATGAGGCAATATTTGATTGCCTTGAGCTTTAAATCTCTTGCCTTACTTTTACACATTCCATCCAGGGGCTTCAACTCCTGCAGAAAGTACAAAATGTCACGATACCAGGCACACTCTGCGAGCAATACACCTTCCTGAGAGCGTTGATTGGGCAACTCAGCTTGCTGAATCCCTAAGCGGGTATTGGACAAACTAACACCCAAGGCTTCGTAATTGGATTCAGCCAGTAGCTTGGCTAGACCTTTCCCTTAACCAAATTGGTGGGATTTATTTCCAAGTCAAATTCCAGGATTCTAGCTATTCATCTGCCTCTTCTCCCATCTATATCGGGCTGCACAAGGATGTCCTTCATAGAAGCCAAAGGAACGTATGCGGTTACCTTTGAGTGCAAGACATAAACTCTGAAAGCTTTGAGAGATTTCACTAAGGCATAAGCCTGCTTCTCCATGATTTCATACCTGATCTCTGCATCTCTCAATGCCCTGCTGAAGAAGGCAATGGGTTGCTCCTGTCATTCATCATTTTTCTGCAATAACACTGCTGCTACCGTATCGAAGGAAGCAAAAGAAAAAACTAGGAAAGGTTTGGAATAATCAGGACTAATCATCACAGGCGCCTCAGTTAGTTCCTTCTTTATTTGGACAAAAGATTCCCTGGGTTCAATGGTCCATTTCACTTCGTTTCCATTTCTGAGCATGGCCGTGATGTTTTTTACCAGTTCAACAAAATTTGAGATGAATCTCTTCAGGAAATTAATCTTTCCTAAAAAGGCTTGGACCTCTTTTTTAGACTTGGGAAGTGACAGGGTTTGAATTGCCTCCACTCTGTTGGGATCAATCCTCACTCCTTCCGCTGATACTATATGGCCTAACAACTTTCCCTCCATCATGGAAAATAAGGATTTCTTGGGATTTAGGGAGAGACCAAACCTCCGACACTTCAAGAAAACTTTCCTTAAGTGATGGCATTGCTCTTTATCAGACCTGGAGAAGACTGTGATGTTGTCTAGGTAGATCACTACAAACTGGTCTTTCTCCCCGATGAAGGCTATATCCATGGCTCACTGAAATGTTGCTCCTGCATTCATAAGTCCAAAAGGCATTTTGGCGTACATGAATGTGCCTCAAGGAGTGGTGAAGGCCGTCTTTTCCCTATCCTCAGGCATGACCGATATCTGATTATAGCCAGAAAAGCCATCGATCATGGATATCCTGGATGCACCAGTTACCCTCTGCAGTATGTACTCCATCTTAGGTAGGGGGTAATTGTCTTTCTTTGAGCTCCTGTTCAGGTTCTTGAAATCGACACAAAGCCTGATTTCTCCACTTTTCTTCCTCACCGGAACCAAATTGGCCACCCATTCGGAATATCTCAAGGGGATGATAATTTGGGCCTCTAACAACTTCTTCACTTCTCTCTCCATGACAGGCAACAACATGGGATTTATCTGTCTTAGCTTCTGCCTAAATGGCCTAGCTTCTTCCTTCAATGGGATCTTGTGTTCAATGACAGATGTGTCATATGTATTAAGGTCCTCGTATGACCATGCAAACACATCAACAAACTCTCTCAGCAATTCAGTGTATTCGGCCCTCTGTTCTCTGGTCAAACTTTCTGATAATTTGACAAACCTAGGCTCCTCCTGTGTGCAAATGTTGCATTTGGTTGTATCAGCATCTTCATTTGGAACCTTACCCTTTACGGCCGCATCATTCCCATTGAACAATATTTCTAAAGGGATTAGTCCCCTCGGAATGTGATTGCTAGGCAGCTGAATAATCTGGTGATTGGCAATTTTATTTAAAAACACCTCAGGGTTAGGGTCACCTTCTGGGTCAGGATCCTGATCAATGTGCAATGCAGAAAATTCATCAACAGATTGGAGAAACTTTTTGATTTCTAGATCATCTTCAAATACCTTCCAATTCTTAACATTGTCTGGTACAGAGGGCCTATATCTTATTTCAACATCACATTTGATCATAGGCGGCAGAGGAACTTTGAGCAAACTAGCTGAGACAGCTAGAGAATCGGCTGAAGTATTTCCCCCCCTCGGAATGAAAGAAATGTTAAAGGCCAAGAAGGAATTGTCAATCAGGTCCCATACTTCATTTCTGTAATTTCTGAGCTGGGGATTATTAGCACGATAAGCATTCCTGACTTGCTGGATAATCAACTCAGCATCTCCAAATATTGCTATCTCTTTGATTCCCATTTCATTTGCAACCCTCATACCCAGAACAAGAGCTTCATACTCTGCCACATTGTTGGTGGTTTCGAATTCCAGCTTGTATGACAGGGATATGGCCTCTTGACAAGGTGATATGAAAACCACCGTAGCGCCAGCGCCTTTGCTAGAAGAAGCTCTGTCGAAAAACATCTTCCAAACAGAGGTGGTTGGAGGAGGTATCTCCTGATTAAGGATGGGCCGCTTTCTGATCTATAAAGGGACCTCGGGAGTTTCAGTGATCTGCAACAAACTAGACCCTAAATCGGTGTCAAGTGCAAAGATGGGGTGATTAGTGGGGTTTGCTTCATCACTGACAATATAGGCTAGCTGGGCTTCCCTGTACAACCTCCTGTGTTCCCCTCCAAAGACTGGGATGGTGGCATATGTGAGATCCATCTGTAACATTCCTCCAAGTCTTTTAATCCAAGACCTAGACAACAACATGCCAAATTTGGGGCGAACGTCAGCTACCACAATATCCATGACCAGACTCTTCATGGGCAGCTGAAACAAAGAAACCACCAGGTCTTTGATGACTCCTAGACACTACACTCTTCTTGAATCAAAAGAGTACAAGTCATGATAGGCCGTTGTCACTTCCATTCCCATTTCTTCCATGACTACCTTGGGCATAAGGTTATATGAAGCTCTTGAATCCGTGAGGCAATTATGCAACACTTTATCATGTATGTTTAGGGAGGTGTAGAAGGGAGGGGATGAATCATTTCTGTCTTCTACCATGGGACCTAGGATGATAGCTGGTTTCTCATCTTGGAGATTTATTGAGTTAGTGGAAGGCTGGGGGAGCTCAGATTATAGAAGCTTGGAGAGGGACCTTTTGAAATCTTCGTTTTTAACTAGTTCAGATAGGGGTACAGGGATTCTAATCTTCTGAATTTCGTGCTCAAAATTGAAGGAAGGAATAGGCTTAGGAGCTTCCCTTACCTTAGTGACAGGTTCCTTGGCTGCTGGCAAAGCATTCTGAGTTTTCTTTTCTTTAGTAGTGGTCGCAACAGCTTTAGTTGGCCTTTCCGCTATGAGGGGTTGGTCTTGGATGTCAAAGTCTCCTTCTTTCTTTCTTGACCTGAGATTGTATCTATTAGAGGTGTGACCGACCCTTTCTCCCTTACCTAACTCATGGATTTGGATGTTCATCAGGGATTTTTCATATGCAGACTGAGTCAAATGGGGAAAAGGAGGAGCTTCTTCAACACAATGAATTTCGGGGTCGAACTTGTCTGTCTCCTCCCCTCCCTCATGAGTAACCAGGTTATTTTGGAGAGGGGTTTGAATCCTTTGATCTTCTCTGTCTTTTTCTCTTTGCTCCCATGGGAAGGTTCGTGTTCCATTGCTATCAGGTCTCCTGAAACCTCTACCATCAGCATTCTGGGGATTTCTGTACATGGGATTCCCTTCTAACTCCCACCTTTCCATTCTAGCAGAAAGCAACTTTAGTATTCTAGCTGTCTCATCTGTCTGAAGGGGCAGGGGAGAGGAGATGGATGAGGAAGCTTCAGGCCTCTGCCTGGATATGTTTCTACCAGCAGTGTTCCTGAGTCATTCAACAACCAATATATTAGATTCTACCTCCACCGCTGCATCTTGCATATGGGCCAGAGTAGTGGCTCTTCTTTCCCTCAACAGGAGGCAAAAATCAGGATCAAAGGCACTAGCATAAGTGATATTTGCAGAAGCTTCAGAGGGTTTTATCTCAGCAGGGATTTTGTTGTACATTTTATTAAATCTCTTGGAGAAGTCGAAGATAGACTCTCCTTCCTTTCTCTTCAAAGACCCAAACTCTGTCATGTAATACATGAAGTCTTTTTTATCTCTCCACTGTCTCAAAAAGGCATTATCTAAAGCTTTGATCCCATCAATAGATCCAGGAGGCAGGGCCTTGAACCATTTTCTAGCCTTGCCTTGAAGGCTATGGACAAAAATCCTCATCCATATGTCTGCATGCATGATGATATTATCATCTGTGAAATGGTAAAAGGCTTTTAGGTGTTCTTCTGCAGTTATGTCCCACTCACCTGTAAACTTGGGCAACTGCTTGAGGTAACCATACGCTGGGAGGGCGTTGAGAGGCTGCGATAGCGTGAGGGGAGCATACCTAGCGGCTATAATGGCCTCCATTCTAGTCATAGGGGGATTTGCTCCTGCCATAGGGATATTTTGTGGAGGAGAACTTGGAGGAGAAGGAGCTTGAAAAGGGGATACTAGGGATGAGCTTCTAAGGGGAGTAGGAAACAATAGGGGATTTAGGGAGAAGGCTAGTGAGCTTAGGTCGGCTGATGTTTCTCTTCATACAGAAGCAGCAACAGTAACAAGAGGAGGAGCAGTAAAGCCAGGAGTGGGGAAATCTTCTGTGGTCCTGGGTCTACGCCAAGGTACAGCTTCAAGAGAAATGGGAGTGACAAGTATTTCTCCCTCTAATCCTAGACCAGGGGGGGAAACCTCAACAGGAACACTCCCGAAATTTAGGAAATGAGAAACTTCAGAAATCGGTCTGCTAGGAAACTGAGGAGGAGAAAATGGATTTCTTACAGAAGGAGATGGCAGATTACCTGGTTCAGTGGTGATAACTTCTCCTTCAGAGGCCTTTCCTTTTCTGAGAACCACCTCCGGATCAGTTTCTGGTGTAGCTAGGGGTAGCTGTGGATAGGACCGCATGTGTCTGCCTCAAAAAGCCACAATTAACACGGCAGGTTCACCACAGTGGAGTCATCACAATGGAGTCGCCAAGTGCATAGTAGCAATCTTCAAAGGCTCTGATAGCTGATGCGCCTTCAGAATCAGAGGCTCAATGTCGTTCAATCTCAGGGAAAATTTTCAACTTCGTCCCTAGCAGCGGCGCCAGAAATGTTGGCGACGGAAGTCACTTCTGGATTGCGGCGGGAGTAGAGCCCGATGCCCATCAGTTTATGTCACGATTTGTGTCTGAAAGGGGTGATCGAATGGAAGTAAAATCGGACGATATTGTTTCAACTCTGAAACTAGGCCAGGCACGCATGGGCAAGTGAGGTCTTAGATATACTCCAGACAGTGAGTTGTAGTAAGGGTGAGTAGGGGGAAGACTTGTATCAGAGAGATGCAAAGGTCTGTTGTCAACATCAGGTTTCTAGCAGACTATAGGAGAATGCATTTAAACGCGATATCTTCTTACATTCAAACACAGAAAACCAGATAATACAATAGTGCCACAATAAATCCTTTATCATAACACAACTGCAATAATTCATGTGAATCAGTCAATCGTGAACTCCCTCGGTATGAGATGAAAACTAGATGGAATAAGGAAACTGTCTTTCATTAAACAAGAAATCTTACATACAGATGCATAACCAGAGAACTAGAGTGCCTGTTAAAACATTACAATCGGGAGCTTTGCTCTACCATCGATAGCTTGAAAAATATCAAAACTAAGTATATATACTCCTAAACAATTTCCCAACAGAGGCCTACTGGAATTTCGAGACGAGGAGTCTCTTCAATCAAATCTGGCCTACACTCCTCTGTCATACGCCACCTAAATTCTGCATGGCTCTCGCCAGGGGGTAGTTGATCCCTTAAATGCTGAATTAGCGTGTGCAGGCTTCCCTGGTGAGTCGAGGACTCGGCGTGGCTTCCATGAAAAGAACCAGTACAGAGGACCATCTCGGGTAGGTTTTCGGCTGGGACACCCATACTTTGCAATTAATGAGTGAGGGGAGTTTTCAACCACCCTCTTTCTTCTTCATTCATTCCCAACAGGAATTGGGATCTAGATTACATCGAACCGACATTTGGAGAACACAGTGCCCCCCTTCTGAAACTCAATTCGATGCTTTTGGCCTCCCTTTTGTACAACACTTTATACTTTCTCGAGTGACCATGGGCCATGACCTTACGCCTATTTTCCAAAGTGCTTTCGGTGTTTCGGGGTTCATGGATGGGAAAGAGTGGGTCTTCTTTCTTTGAAATCGCGATGGGTAAAATGTCGGGAGGTCCTAACGGTCGTTACGCGTCCCCCCACTGATCTAATGGTTCTGAACTAATTCGGAAATACTGCGGGCCTGGGTCCGAGACGTCCTCGATGCTTCATGCTTCGGGGATATGAGAGAGTTGTTCCTTATGCTTTGAAATCGTGATGGGCGAAATGCCGCGAGGACCTAATCGCACACCACGTGTTCCTCGAGGATGAATGTCTAAGATCACTCTCGATGATTTTGGGACCCGTCTTGTCAAATGATAAACATTAGCGGCCCTCCTTTAGGCCTGCTCCTCTGCGACCAGGCGCCAAAACCATGGGCCTAATCCTGGGCGCTTTCGGTGTTTCATGATTCGAGGTTTCGAGAGGTGAAATGATGAGGTGCGATTACCCCTCGAACTCCTGAATGCCGACATGACACGGATGTGCGCCATGCATCCTTCAGATGAACGACCCAGATAGTATTCACCATTATAAAGGGAGGCTCCCCACGTTTACAGGCTCGCTTGATGTGACCTGGTGCTAGGACCATGGGCTCGGCTCCAAAGGTTCTTTTGGCGTTTCGACGATTTCGACTGTAAAGAATGGGAGGCTCCTTGTCTCCCGAAACACCAATCCCCGATACATTGACTGACTGCCACCTGTCTCCAGCTGGATCGAACGACCCAGATTTGCCTTGAACTATTGGCGCTATCCTTTGTGCTAAATCCCGGGCAACTTGGCAGCCCTGAAATCTCGATGCACGTCGATCTGTTTTGTAGGTGGATCTCAGCTGCTGACATCAAAACTTCACCCACTCACTTGAATTGTGATCGGAAAAGAGATTCTCCTGCGTTGCGCTGGGGCGCTTCTCATGTAACCTGTAGGCCTGGGTATTTTTTGAGCCCAAGACAAATAATGCCTTTAACAGGTTGCTACCACTGTTCAGCTTTCTCAGTCGGGCTTTCAGAGGGAGATTTAGGATAATGCTTCGCAAAATGACCATACTCATGACAAATTTTTCATTTAAAGGGCAGTTGTTCCTAATCAACTTGTTGCAGGTAATTCCATTTATCCAGGGTGAGATTGATAGTTTCAGGTAGGCCTTTTTCTAGATCCACTTCTACATAGATGCACACACAGGATTGAAGGCCATATTTAGGTTCTACTCGATCTATGAACTTCCCGATTGTGTTTCCTATAGATCAGATAGTTTCATTATTCTAGTAATGCAGAGGGAGGAAAGGGAGGCGAACCCAGACAAGAAAAACATTAGGAATATCATTTTCGAGGTTAAAATCGGGAGTCCAAATATTGACGTACATACCCCTGGAGCCCATGAAATATGGTCTGCTTCTGAAAATGAGATCTCTATCTGCTTTGTTTTTGAAATGAAATGCGAAGAAACCTCTTCCGCAGAGGAAATGCGAGACGTTACCTTTCAGATGGGGTTTCCAGTTCTTGCTGATCCAGATCGCCATAGCTCACGGTGATGGCCAAATTCCTGTAAATTGTCCTATGAGTGCTTGTTCAACAAATTTGAGGGTGAGGGCTCTTGAGGTTCCTTGGACTTGTACCGAAGGGATCTCGTCCATTTTTTTCACAAACTTTGGAGGGATTTGTTTACTCGTCTTGGGAAGAGAGGCAATGAGGGGGGCGAAGGCTGCCGCATATTTGGAAGAGTCGAAGGGAGAGGGATCGGGGGGCCCCAAGGCCTCTCCAGGAGAGGGGGGCATGTGTGCAGAGGGAGGGAGGGCACGACATCCGCTGCTTCGGTCGTGAGAAGAGAAAATTATCCCTTACTCTAAGGATTATTGCAAAGGAATAATTACACCGAAAGGCGTATACCTATTGGAGATGGGCACAATTAATCAAATTAAAATTAAAATTCTAATATGATGGCTAACAATTGAAAATGCTGGAATATTCTTAGTCGTCCTACCAAATCAATGAATGTGATTTACTCTTCATAACTTCCTTGTATTTTTGAATGCATTAGTTAACCTGTTTAATTTTTAACATTTACCTAATCATATTAAGAAATTACTGTACCACCATATGATTTCCATGTTTAACTAATTAACCTTTGGAATTACCACATTTAAGATTGACTTTTGGATTTCCTCAGCTCTATGTGCATTTTAGTTGTCCATGTGTTTCAATTCACCAGAGTACTGTCCGTCCAGATAACTTTCGGTGCTCACCAGCCGCAACACCAACCACTTTGCGGCTGTGCTAGTATATATATTTAAACAACACCAAAAATATATTCAGAAATGCAATTTAAACAACACCAAAAATATAGATTTTGTCCAAATTTAGATGACCGGATTTGGACAAAAAAACTCAAAAAATAGAACTTTTAGACAACGCCCCCCAAAAAAATCGATAAATAATAGATGAAAATGAGCTTCGCGCTTTCTCGTTGGATACATAAATTTCTATAAATAGAGATGGTTCCAGCAGGCGACCTACAAGGTGTTGGGAAATATATCATTCACAGAAAACCAAGAAATGACATTCACAACCACAATTGACTTACATGGATGTCGACTTAAAGGGCGCTAATATCCACAAGG
>JZKD02S1657173.1:65264-81871 GCA_000966675.3 Picea glauca
ACTTGACATCAACCAATGACATCAATCAAACCAAACCATTTACATCAATGACATATGATCCAACAATCTCCCAAGTAATCAAACCATTGGCATCAATGACAGCATGATCCAACATATTAACCATGGAGTGCTTCACCTATCCAAAATTATTTTTGCTTAAAATCCTTTGGAAGGATTGTAGGATTGATACCCCTTTCGACTGATCAGTCTAATGGGAGTTTGATGCATAAACAAAAGCACACTAACATTCCTATTAGGGATGTAAAACAATAATATTGCAATCTAATAATCTACCAAGTTTTATTGTGAATATATTTTTTTCCCTCAACTTTCCACAATGAACAAAATAAATAAAAAATGAAATGGTTGTTATTTATTTATTTCTTATTCTTTGTTAATAATATAATGCCATTGCAGCAGGGGTGTAGATCGATTTGATAGATTAAATCGATTCTAAAATATGCGGAATAAAAACTCTTTAAAAGAATCAAAATTTAGATGCCAAATGGATCATACCTCCGGCCATTGATGCTGCTTGAGTTTGACTAATTGTTGTAGAAGTTTTCCCAGTTCCACACTAGTTTTGCTTTCCGTATGGCACTTCCAAGCTCTGCTCACTTTGATTGATGGTGTGATACTGAAGGGAATTGATTGAATTAAGCAAGCTTGGGGACCAAACAGAAGTCTTTATAGCCAAGCTTCCATCAAGCTTCTGTTGTCTATGTGTTAACTGTTCCACATAACTAGGTAGAGAACCCTAGATGGAGTAATGGACCATTCTAGAAGATCCCAAAAAGAAATTAGTTACATCCTATTGGTTTCCGAATGAGTTGTGGCAGTTGAATACGGTTTCGGTTGGTTTCTGAATGAGCCGTGGTAGTTGAATACGGTTCCGGTTGGTTTCCGAATGAGCTATGACAGTTGAATACGGTTCTGGTTGGTTTCTGAATGAGCTGACGGCAATTCAATACGGTTAAGGGAGCTTACATTCTCCCACTTGGTCCATACTTCCAATCTTGATGTCTCATCTTAAAACCTATTGATAATCTGTATTAAGTAATAGATACATGAATCATGGCGATAAGTCCTCTTATGACGAGTATTATCTTCCATGTATTACTATGTATTTATTTCTCTTATAATTTATGTGGCAAAAATTTCTTGATGAATAAACCTTATGTTTATTCTTGGTCTTACACACATGAATTCTCTCAAATCAAAGTGCACATAAATATGAGGAAAACATCACAATAATTAAGAATTTCAATAAAATAACATTGTCCATACAATGAGAAACTACATAATGGAACCAAGTCCCATATTCATTACATGATCCTTGAATTTAAATGGTGGCATGCCCTTAGTCAAAGGATCAACGATCATCAACTCAGTGTTGACGTGCTCAATGACCACTTTATTTTCTTTAACACGTTCTCTTATGGCAAAATTCTTAATGTCGATGTGTTTATTTTGACTCCCACTTTTGTTGTTTTTAGCCATAAAAACAGCAGCTGAATTGTCACAATACATTCTCAATGGCTTCGAGATAGAAGCCATAATTCTAAGCCCAGAAATGAAACTCTTTAGCCACACACCATATAAACTAGCCTCAAAACAAGAGACGAACTCGGCTTCCATAGTGGAAGTGGCAATCAAGGTCTACTTGACACTCCTCCATGATACAGCTCCACCGACCATCATAGAAGTGTATCTTGATGTTAATTTGCATGAATCAACACATCCAGTAAAGTCAGAATCTGAGGAGCCAATTACTTCCAAATTGTCTGTCTGTCTATACATAAGCATGTAGTTTTTGGCTCCTTGAAGGGACCTCATTACTTTCTTTGCATCTCTCCAATGGTCTATACCTGGATTACTCTGATATCGTCCCGACATTCCCACAACAAATGCAATGTCGGGTCTTGTGTAGACCTGAGCATACATTAGGATTCTGACAACAGAAGCATATGGAATGTTCTTCATTTGTTCCCTTTCAAAATCGTTCTTCGGGCATTGGTTCAAATTGAACCTATCACCCTTCACAATGGGAGCTATACTTGGTGAACAATCCTTCATCTGAAATCTCTCTAAAATTTTATTAATATAGGTTTCCTGAGACAGACCCAAGATGCAGCAGGGGTGTAGATCGATTGGCAAGTGTTGTGTAAATGGAAGGAAATTTGTAAAAAGGAAATCTCTCACCCTGATTTCTCCGTCGCCCAAATTGCCTATTCCTTAAAAAAAAATAAAAAATAAAACATATCACCTATCATATCAACTTTTTTGGAAGTTCATATATACCAGTATTAGAAATTATAGTATCATTCTCTTTATCTTTATTTGGGATTATTTTTGAATTAGTGATGTCATCTCATGGAAAATCCTGCTCGGACTGCTCTACGAAGAACCTGACAAATAAAAAAAGAAAAGCATAACACAAATGCTTCTCAGTTGGATTTTAAATCAAGCAAAGCGCAATCTAGAATGGCAGCGCTGGAGTGGTATAAAGAGCTTTGTGAGAGCACATTTCTTCTGGTATAACATTTCTTCAGATGTTTTCTTAAACAGAAGAAGTTTCATAACATGATAGCAAGAATATAAGCAAATTCAATCTGCTGAATGGAAATTAAGCTCTCCATTGTATAAGCTAATGGAAATAGCATGTTGGAAGAGATGAATTTACATACTCTTTATCATGATTGATTCACAAACTCTCTATCAAGATTAAGGTAGAAAAGTATTTTAACATAAATTTTTCAAATGGGGGATTTAATGACACAGAGATAATTTTACTTTCCCTGTGTATAACTAGTTTTACAATGTTTGATATATGTCCCAACTTGGAATGCCGAGGAACAAAGTTTGACCACTGAAAGTACTTGAAATAAAGACTCATCACAATGATATCATTGTTTGTTACTCTCAATTATTCCTGTTTAGAGTTATTTGACCTTGCCTCACTGCAGAGACTATAGTTTCCGCGTGCTGTAATTTTGGGGTCAAGGGTTTTTTTCATGAGTTAAAATCTTGTTTTAAAATAACTAAAGGAAATATTATTAAATTATTTTTATGGTTAAAAAATTAAATTTAATATATTCTATTAAGTTTTAATTTACTTGTTGAGTTATAAAAAAATTAAGAATTAAAATAAGTGTAGGATGATTGGTCAATGTTTTGCCTATGTTTTAACGGATCAAAATAAAGATGAAAAAAATCATTCCAATAAGGCCAAAATTTGGTGAATTATGGAGGGTTGATAAAGGTTTTGAAGTTTCAATATATGTTAATAAAATCAATATATGAATTTCCTTTCATCATCTTTTTTCGACAAGATGGGGGAAATCGAATTATGAATTTCCTTTCACCATCTGTTTTGGATTTTAATATTTTGAAGTGGAGCAATCAATTTTTATGTAACATACAAGGGATGATATCTGTTTAAAATATTTAAACTAAAAAAGAAGGCCTTTCTACAATTTTAAGAATACTCTGAAACTAACTTTCTTCCAATTTTCAGTACACCTTCGCCTATAGGAGAAAATTTTTGAGAATTTCAATCATGTTAGGGATAAACCTTGAGTGAGTTTGTCAGTTTAAAATCTGATATTAGAGCTAACATTATCAGCATTAGGCTAGACATACTTATTCAATTAAAATCAAAGGAACGTAAATATTTTCTTCTAATCTTGTTTTGAAAATATGCTTTTGAGTTTTCAGATTCAGGCGAAGTCTCTTTATTTCTATGAAGACTAAAAGGATGAGAAAGGAGAAAGAAAATATGAAGTGGAAAGAACTTGGGGAGAGGCAGAAACAACCAAATCAAGGGTTTGGAGGATCTGAATAAAAAATGTCTTAATCCCACACAAATTTGTGTATCAAGTTCAGACTTATTTCGAGTTTATTTATTATTATTTTTTATTTTTTATACCAGAGATGGATTTAGAATTCATCTGCATGACAATTTGAGTTATATTTTTCTACATCTCCAATTTTTAGATCAGGTGATAACATCACCGTGAGAAAAACTTCCTTTGTATTTATTTCAATCAATTTCTAAATTTTATTCAGACTATAAAGAAGAATAGGAACTCATACCTTATTTTCCTTTTGAATTTTTAGCAAGGCATATTATTTATTTATCACCTGTTTTTAGAGAAATCAAAAAACAATGAAAAGATGAGTGTCGATTTTTTCCTGAGCCTCATCTTCTGTTCAACAAGATCTATTCTGCAAAAGGAATGAAATACAAAATATTAGATAATCCTGTAGAATAGAGATGATACATGATGAAGATGCTTTTTATTTTAGTAGTTCTCAAGAAGCTTTTGATGTATTCTCTGTATTATCTTGATTAACTATTGAATGAATTTTATTTTACAATGCAATTTGTTTTTCTTTTTCTAAATTTATTTTCAAAATAAAGTCAAGCAATCATAATTTTATTAAAAATATTTACAACAATTTATCAAATCACTCAGATAATTTTCAAAAAAAAGATAAATGGAAATTTTTTATTGGCTCCAATGCCAATACAATTCAATATATACAATGGAAATCTAAAAAGTAACTACTGCGTGAAATGATTTAGAGAATTCTCATTGATAGGGGCCTCATGAATCTCTCCATTAAGATTTTCAAGCGAGAATGAGTTTTTTCCTTCAGCAGCTGCAATTTTGAAGGGTTCGAACTAGAGATGATCAAATTTCCCATGTTTCCCTAAATATTCCTTTCTAGCTTCCCATTTTGATACTAAATCGCTAGGAAGAAACTCCCCGTCTTTAGGCTTTTTATCAAAAAGGGCTTGCATGTTATCCAGGTATTTTTGGAGCCTATCATCCACTTCTACTATGTTTTGTTGTACTTCAATGATTTGATTTACTCTTCTCGTAATATCGTTTGGCTCTTCATTCACATCCTGCTAGAGTTTCATCACAGGAAGAGATATATTAATAGGAAGAGTAATATCAATATCATAAACTAATTGGAATGGAGACATACCTATAGATTTTTTGGTGCCAATTCTGTTTGCCCATAAGGCATATTTTAAGTGTATATGCCAAAGATTTTTTGTTTTCTGTCAAAACCTTCTTGATTATTGCCATGAAACTCTTATTAGACGATTCTGCTAACCCATTTCCTTGAGGATAGTAGACTGTGGAATGACCTAAAATAATATTGTATTTTTGACAAAAATTAATCATTGCAATAGATTTAAAATCCTGAGAATTATTAGTGACTATCTTCTTAGGACAACCAAATCTTGCTAAGATGTTTTCTTCCAAAAAGTTTATTAGTACTGAATATGTAGCATTCTGAGTTGGAATAGCTTCAACCCATTTTATAAAATAATCAGTAGCGGTCAAAATCCATCTATGTTGAGCACTTGATTATGGATGAATTTCTCCAATGAAGTCTAAACCCCATTGTTGGAAAGGAGCTTCATCTTTTACTGGAATTAAAGGTAAGGTGGGAATATTTTTCTTACCAGCAAACAGTTGGCATGAATTGCAAGCTCTCACCCTTGCATTTACATTGGTGAATAATTTCGGCCAATAATATCCTGCCCTTAAGATTTTGTAAGTTGTTTCTCTCCAGGCGTGATGTCCTCCGCATACTCCTTCATGAAACTCATCAATAACACCTTATGTTTCAAATTCTATAAGGCAATATAATAGGAAACCTAGAGGATCTTTCTAGTATAACTTGCCATCAATAATGAAATACTTAATTGCATGTAACTTTAAAGTTCTTTCCTTAGAAGGAGTTATATCATTCGAACATTGAAGAGTAAGGAGATATGAAACAATGTCATTGTACCAAGATGAGGAGGAAAACTTATCTTCAATCTGAATAATAGGCATTTGATCATCAATTTCCTCTATATCTAAAAGAGAATCATGAGACTCAAAGTTATTTATTCCAAGAGCTCTGAAATTTGATTCAGCTAAAAGCCTTGCCAAACCTTGACCTTTCACTAGTTTGGTTGGTTTAACTTCTAAATCAAACTCTTGAATTTTAGCCAACTATTTACCTCTTCTTCCATCGATGTCTGGTTGAACCAATATATTTTTAATTGCATTTGTTGGTACATAAAAAATTATTTTTTAGTGCAAGACATATGTTCGGAAAGCTTTGAGAGCCTTCACTATCGCATAAGATTGTTTTTCAAGAATGTCATATCTTAGATCCGCATCTCTGAGGCTTTTGCTAAAATAGGATATTGTTTGTTCGAATCCCTCTTCGTTTTTATAAAGGAACACTGCTGTAATGGTATATTCATATGCAAATGAAAAGATTAAGAACTCTTTTGTATAGTCGGGACTTACCAATACCGATGCTTCTCCTATGGATTTCTTAACACGTTCGAATGATGATTTTTCTTCTGCAAACCATTTTACTTCGCTTTCCCTTTTTAGCATATTTGTAATAAATTTAGTTATTTGAGAAAAATTAGGAATAAATCTCCTCAAAAAAATGATTTTTCCTAAAAAAGATTGAATCTTTTTTCTATTTCTAGGAATATTAATTAGACCAATAGCTTCAACTCGTTTAGGATCAGATTTAATTCCATCCTTTGAAACTATATGCCCTAAAATTTTACCTTCCTGCATGGCAAAGTGTGATTTTTTTGGGGTTAGAGACAAACCAAACTTTTGTATTTGTCAAAAGTTTTTCTGAGGTGCACCAAATTTTCTGCATCAAAGTTAGAAAAAACTATCATATCATCCATATAAATAACAACAAACTTATTTCTCTCACCAATGAATGTGATATCCGTTGCTCTTTGGAAAGTTGCTCCTGCATTCATTAAACCAAAAGACATTTTATCATACATAAAAGTTCCCCATGGAGTAGTAAATGCAGTCTTTTCTCTATCATCTTCATGAACAACAATCTGATTGTATCCCAAGAAACCATTGATCATAGACATTTTTTTAGCCCCTACCACCTTTTCTAAAACATGATCCATTTTTGGGAGGGGTAGTTATCTTTAAGAGAAGACCGATTTAGGTTCCTAAAATCAACACAGAGTCTTATCTCTTCGTTCTTCTTCCTAACATGGACTAAATACGCCACCCATTCATAGTATCTGAGGGGAACAATGATTTTTGCATCAAGGATTTTTTTAACCTCCTTTTCTATTACTGGCAGAAGGATTGGGTTTATCTATCTAAGCTTCTTCTTGAAAGGCTTAATACCATGTTTTAAGGGAATATTATGCTCAATAATAGAAGTATCATAGGTTTTTAAATCCTCATAAAACCATGCAAAAACATCTTTATATTGTTTAAGTAACTCAACATAGTTACTCTCTATTTGAGCTAGAAGATATTTAGATATTTTGACCATCTTGGGATTTTCATTTGTTCCTATGTTAGAATCTTCAAATTCTTCAGGTTGAGGTCACAAAGTATACTTTAAAGGTATATCATCTTCGTCAAACAACCTTTCTAGAGGGATAAGGCATCTGGGAATTTGATTGTTTTTAAGTAAGAGCATTCAACGATTTGCAATTTTATCATGGAACTTTTCTAGGTTTTCTCCTTCCTGCATAATCCAAGCAGGATCATTCTGATTTTCTTGATCAATGTGGGTCTCAGAAAACTCATCTACCATTTCCAAAAACTGCTTGATTTGTTCATAATCTTCAAATACTTTCCAGTGTTAAACATTGTTTGGAATTGAAGGTTTATGTCTCATCTCAATATGATACTTCAACTTCAAAACACTAGGTGGTACGAAAGTTGCAACAGCTTTGGCTAAAGAGTCAGCTTGTTGATTATGCATTATGGCAATAGAGTGGATGTTGAAAGACCAGAAGAAATTTTCTATGAGATCCTAGGCACAATTTCTGTACGACATCAATCTCGAATTCTTAGCTTGGTATTGTTGTTTTATTTGTTTTATAATTAGCTCAGCATCACCATAAACTATCAAATGTTTTATTTTTAGTTTTCTTGTGGCTTCTAATCCTAAAACTAAAGCTTCATATTCACACACTTTATTGGTACAATCAATATCCCATTGTAATCTATAAGAAAAAAGAATGTAATGCTCATCACCTGGTGCGACAAATAAAACTCCATCTCCTACTCCTCCGCAAGATGAAGCACCATCAAAGAACATTTTCCACATCCCGTCTCTAAAATTTATATTTTTCTTTGAAAATTCTATTTTTTTATTTTCTTCTTCTATACATTCTTCAAAATCAGCATCTATGGATAATATACCACTTCCTAGATCTTGATCAACAACATAGACTGGATAGTTATTAGGGTTTTGGGGGTCACTTACAGTATAATCCAGTCTAGTTTCTCTGTACAATCGAGTAAATTTTCCACCAAAAATTGTAATTGTAGCATACGTCATGTCTAACTGGACCGATCCTCCTAACTTGACACTGCAAGATCTTGATAAAATCATGCCATACTTGGCAGGAACATCATCAACAACCACATCGATAAGAATACTTTTCACATGACCCTAAGCAAGATTTAGAACTAAATCTTTAATCATACACAAACACTTAACCTTTCTAGAATCAAAAGAGTATAGATCTTGATAAGGTCAGGTAATTTGAAAGCCTATTTTTTCCATGATAATATTAGGAATCAAATTATGCGAAGCTCCTGAGTCTAACATGAAATTGTGTAGTAAATGATCGTGCACAGTTAGTGTAGTATAGAAAGGAGCAACATAATCTTTATTATTCTCAATGTGTGGCCCAAACATGATTGTAGGCTTTTCATCCTACAATTCGATAACATCAGCTTGACATTCAACATCAGAAAAAGTCATTGCTTTTGCGATTTGATTTTTATAGATTGTATTTCTAGCAAGTTCAGCCAAAGGCATTGGAATTTTAATTTTATTCAGTTCGTTTTCTAGATTGAAAGCCCAATTGATTTTTCAATTTCCCTAGTCTAAACTTCGACTTATTTATTTATGGCTTCTTAGTATGTACTGCTTTTGTTTCAACTTGCTTTATTCAGGAAACTTGCATTTCATTTGATGGTTTTGTAGCTGCTTCCTCATTTGCTTTGTTTCAAGATAAATGTTTTTTTGGTGGAGTATTTATCGAACTTTTTTCTCTTGGCCTCAAATCATATTTATGTTGGAGCTCAGACATTATTGAATCAGCGAGACCTTTATATGTAGAGTCTCCCAAATTGTTGATATTTTCATCATCATTAAATAAAGATTCCAGATCCAAGGATTTCCCATAATTCTGTTTGGTTAGGTGAGGCTCAAGATCATCATCACTGAGGTTGTTTATATCTTCAACTAATTTGTCATAATCTTGCACCTCATCTCTCTGTATGACATTCTCGATTTTAAAAGGAGCTTGAATCTTTTGTTCCTCATTTTTTATTTTCTTTGTTGTATCTGAGGATTTATGTTAGGATTTCTCCTGAATTGATTTCTAGCATATGGATCAGGTTTGGATTTTTCCATTTCCATCCTGGAAATTTTATTTGATAAGTCTTTAATAATTTTTTCCATCCCATCCATTTTTTCTTTTGAAGAATTTTTTCTAGAGCCAGAGGGCCCTACATGTTATTTAAAACGCATGGGTTCTCTTGTTCCCATCTCAACTATAGTTTTCAAATTTAAAGATTCCATCATATTGGATTAAATCTCTATAGCATCATCTTGCATCCCTGCTAAAGTAGTGGATCTTCTTTCTCTCAAAAGTAGAGCAAAATCAGAATCAAAAGCCCCTGGAAAAGTCACTTTTGCAGCTGGCTGAGAAGGTTTAACTTTATCCAGGATCTTGTGATAAAGTTTATTAAATCTTTGAATAAACTCTAGGATTGTTTAAGATGCTTTCTTTCTCAAGGCTCAGAATTCGGTTAAATAATATAGATGATCTTTTTTTCACCCCATTAACTTAAGAAGAAAGTTTCTAGATCATTACATGATGGTATAGATTCCACTGGAAGTCCTCTGAACCAATTTATTACATGTCCTTCAAAAGTTTGTACTAACAGTCTCATGTAAACATCTTCGTGCTCAATACCAAGAATATGAGCGAATTGGTAAAAAAAGTTCCTATATGCTATCTTGCTATCAAATATCCTTCACCCGTGAATTTAGGGAGGCTCTTCATGTAATTGTCAAGTAAATCATGTAGGATAGAAGGAAGAGCTAAGGGAGCATATCTAGCAACGACCTTGGAAAAAATACTTGGAGGTTGAACTGGTATATTTGCTTGTCCACCAGCCCATCCACCTCCGACACCTCCAACACCGGCACCTCCAACACCAACCATTGAAAGTCTAGGAGAAGAAACTCGAGGACTAAACAAGAGATTATCAAAAACTTCAAAAGACCGATCTACTGAACTTTTGACCACTTCGGGGGAAAAAGAGAAATTGAACTCGATCTCTTAGATTTATCAGATGTATAAATATGATAAGCAATAGGGGATGAATCTGAGTATAAAAAGTAATCTTTAGGGTTTTTGGAAACATAAAGTTTTACTTCGGGAAGGGAAAGAATCGACTGTGTACAAATGATAATAGGTATTAAAAACGATTCTTTGTTTTCGCTGATAAAAGTATCTATCAACGAGATAGGGGTAGTCTGGATAATCTCAAATTTTACTTCAGGAACAATTCCTTCCGGAGTTTCTGATTTAACTTTAGATTTACTTGTTGATGCTTCTGCATAATGAACTTTTTTAGATTTTTACTTAAGACTTAGTTCTTCAGTGGGAATCTTAACATTAACTTGGATAACCTTATGTTTTTAGATCTTGCATGCTGATGCATAAGTTTTTCTAAGATATCCCTTCGGTTTCAACAACTTTTCGAGATCCAAAACTGGCATAGTCTGCTTTTCATATGGGTTTTTCCTGGTATTTTTTCGATCGAATGCCAACTTTTCTTACAATGAAGTCTCCAGGTGAAATATAAAGAGAGCCTTATCCACATATTCAATCTTTGTTCACCATCAAAGACCAAAATTTAACTTTGCCATTCTTCGAGGGAAAAATGATTTCGTTTCTCCATCCCCGACAATGGCTCCAAAACGATGTTGTTCCTGAGATTGATTATAGGCTCAAAGAATAATGTCAGGCATTAAATATTTAAATAATTTTTTTTATAAGTGATTTCTTCTACCTTCAATTTTCTGAGACATAATATTTAAATGAAATTTATGATAAGAGAGTACATAGGTTGTATCTCGTTATCTGAGTTGTAATTTTAATTTCAAATGATGTAGAATTGATTGATAAAACTGCTAAAACAAAGAAAGGTATCAATTATAGATAAGTCTCACCTTATTTGCAGTAGAAGAAAAATAGAAGATGTACCCATGAAAAGAGATTAAGAATGCAACAATTCACACAGGTCACAGGTCTTGTTTTTACTCACAGTAATAACAAAGGAAAAACTGTAACTGAATGGATTTCTGATGTATTACGATTACAATAGATGTTTTACTAAATTGTAATCATTCACTTTTCAAGAACTACAGAAGGGATATAATAAGAGATGGAAACACATGGAAAGCACATAACTCAAATGAAACGAAACTTAGAATATCTGCCTGCACTTGTATTAGTATTCAAAAAGTTATCTCTTTTACATTAGGCTAGAAGCAACCCTGAATAGATCTGAATTCTATCTATTTATACAAAAAATGTCTCAACTAAAAGTAGTTGTACTTTCCACAATATCTTCTCTAAATATAGAATGAAATCCAAATGGAAAAACAAAATGCAAATATTGTTGAGTTATGATTTGATGTGATGGTGCTTCATATGCTCCTTCATTTGCTTCCATACGCACTTGCTTTCCTCCGTTCATTGAATTGAGTACACATATCCATCAAGGCTACCACAAATCTCGAGGGTTCAACGTTCTCGTTCAATTCAAAGGAAAACACCTTATTTTGTACTAGTGGTAACTTCTCCTGGATCTTCTTTACTGCCTTAGCTGTAATTTGATACTGTAAATTTGGCTTCACCAACAACTCATTAGTCTTGAGAAAATAGATTTGATTCATATGTTGGATGACAAATTGAATATTTTCCTTATTTTTTCTGGAGTTTTCCTTATTCATTTCTATTTCAATATTCCCCAGTGCCTCTGAGATATCATTTCCTTCAAATTCAACCAATTTTATTTCTATAGAAGATAATGTCTCCAGACAAGCCTCCTTTGCCTCTCTGGAAAGTTTCTTGCCTTCTTCCAGTTTCGTTTCCCAAACTTTCAAGTCCATTTCACCCTTCACTTGTTCCTATTGTGAGAAAAGGGTGAGACCATTAATATTGGCCCTCTGCCTCCATATAATGAATTCCTGAAACTTGGATCTAGCCACGCAGGCATCCTTTTCCTTCACATTAATAATTTTCAGAGAATTATTTATTGCTTGATCATATTTCTGAATAGTATCAACCTTTTGATATAGATCCTGCTGGAAAACTTCCAGCTTCTCATTGATTTCAGATGCTTGTGCTTTGAAAGCAGTGAATTATATTGTTGTGTTCACCACTAGGACTAATTTGGCTTGCAGTTGTTCTGTCAAACTGTCCCGCTGAGTAATCATGGCTTTGTTGGTCTGTGAACTCTGGTAAATCAGCTCGAGTTTCTCCTGTAATCACTTCATCTGTTTTTAATAATTTAACTTGATTTTCTCTATGTCTTGATTCATTCTGCTCCTGACAACCTGTTCTGTGTTGTGTATTTCATTCTACAATTGTTCCACCAAGAGAGATTTGTGTTGTAGTTGTTTGGTCAGATTATCCATTGACCATTGGTTGTCAGTGGAAAAATCCCCTAGTGAATCTTGAACCGCCTTGGCAAACTCATGATCATCTTCGCCTTTTCCATCACACACTATTTTCTTCCTTTCAGTAACTAATCCATCTTTTTGCTGAGATTCTTTCTTTACAATAGCTTTTCGTTTCTTGTTGAAAAAGAAACTTGAGGGATGCATTTCTTTAGGCAAGATAGGAGTAAGTTCATCTATGTGAACGACCTCCGAACTAAAAGTTCCAAAACGGGTCGCTAAAGGAGTTAATGAGGGAATATGAGATATAATTGTGGTGGAGCTTTTTGGACTTGTTGCGCTTGGGGTGCCAGCAGAAGTAACTGGTGTTGAATGGGGGAAAACTTGTCCTTGATTCATGAAAGCTTCAAACTGGGATAATATTTGTTGACCATTTAGACCTAGTAGTGATGTTTCTATCTCTTTAAATAACATGTCTGAACTCTTCAATACTGCTTCAGTTTTGTTTTTAGTGGAGAAACTTGGCTGAGATTCTATGGATTTAGATTCCTGTGAAGATGCAATGGGCCTTAACTCTCCTTGTAAAATACTAGGCAAGTTGTTTCATCTATTCTTTTGGAAGCTGGGGAAACCATGCTGTTGGTCAGGAGGCAGTGTCTGTAATCTATTTTGAACTTCTTCATAAGATCTATCCCCCCTGAAAGCCTCATCATAAGGAGACTCCTCATGGATGTATCTTTTCATGTTGAATTGAGCCAAATGATTCTCTACCACCTTATGTGGATCATGTCTTTTGAATTCGATATCAACTAATTTGACATCTTCCAAGGATGAAGCCTCGACTTTGGTATGACCAAAATCTAACAATGTAAACATACCAACCTGAATGGGAAACGTTGGCCATACCTTTTCTGAGCCGATTTCAATTCCTTAGTGATTCCTCTTACTACTGTTCGGTATGCCACTTCTCGACACACCATCCTGTCAGGTAAAAATTTTGGAAGGGCATGGGGAGGAATGAAGCAACCGAATATGCAAATGTGACTAAGTTTCCCATAATCTTCTCTAAAATCCTGGGTGGCGGGTGACCATAGATAGATAGATGAATAGGTACCACCACGTTGTGACAGATCTCATAAAATAAATCTTTAGCATTTTCTTCCCATAGTTTGGAGTGGTAGAAGTATATAGGCTTAGAAGTAGCTGGGGTCCAAATCCAGCTCATCAGTGGAAATGGGGTCATGAAGCAAATGGAATCGATGATGTATGCGAACATGTAAAAAGGAGCATGTTTCCCTTTTGATTTCGACGATTGGTAGTCAACAATCTCCTTAGGCAGGTTGTCCGACAACATTTTTCCCAGTTGAAAGTGTAGCCTTCGACCACTTCATTCATTATAGCTACCCAATCAACTATGAAATATGTAGGGTTCTTTTTCCCAAATAAACAATAGAGAATCATGGCTATATATAATATATGAGCATGCAATGATGTCATGGAATACATACCATGAGCGTCGGATTTTAACTTGGTCGGATTTCCCCACCAGGTATTGATTATATCATGACCAGATCTGTTGTATTGAGTGCTTTCTTTTCTCTCAAAATCCAGAAGAAAAGATGCATTGTAAGTATATTTAGGTGTAGAAGAAATTTTATACATTACTTGTAGGTCCTCTGGTCGAAAAGAGCTGACGGAGGTCTTATGGTAGTTGATAATGCTTCTGGTTTGAATGTCGACGTGCTCCAGAGCCCATCTTATCATATAATTATAGGGTATAATCTTAGGTCATGCAACAATCCTGTGCAGTTCTGACTGTGCTACTAATCCGAGCTTGGCTGATAAGGAATCGTCTTATTCCTCGGAAGAATCATCTAGACAAATAAGAATCTCATGTTCTAAGATATCGTATACCTTCTTCCAAGACTTGATGGAGTCTGTAATTCCCAGAGTGGTGTCTAATAGAATGTCTGTGTTTGGATTGGAATCACCTGCTGATGCATCTTTCTTCTTCGCAGCTTTGTATGGCGCCATAATCCTCAGGTAAATTAAATTAACCTGCCTATAACAAGAGAAGTTTGTAAGATCTTTATTGAATGAAAATTTCTAATTGCAAATGATAAAATGACTTGAAATTCGAAATGTTTTATTCATAAATTCAATCAATCTTCGTATTGATTTACTGACAGAGAAATTATTAAACATTTAATGGAATTTATTACCTGGCGATTCAAAATCTTTATTCAAATCGTTAACTTTAGCCAATCATAAATGTCATTAATACTTCGGTGGTTCGACGTTCAAAGGTTTTGAATGTGATAGGGCAGAAATTTCCTGAAGGCCGAATTCCCGGAGAAGTTAATCTCTAATTAATCGCTTTTATGTTTTAAACATTTTGTTAGCCTTAAGTACTTCGGAAGTTCGGTATTCAGGGGTTTTAGATGAAGGATGATAGAAATCCTCTGCAAGCAAAATTCCTGGAGTAAATTTTTCGAACCATTATATATATTTTTCGGTCTTTAGAACTCCGGAGCTTCGTAGCTCCGGGAGTTCATTTATTTAAAAGTGTGGTTAGTACTTTGGCGGTTTGACGTTTGGGAGTTTTGGATGTAGCACAAGAGAAATCTCCTTAAGACCGAATTTGTGAAGATATTAATTAATACTTGATCATGATTAACTAAAGTTGTTAAATGTTTTATTATCCCTTCGAAACACTTTTACTTTTTGTGATATTCAATACTCTGACACTTTGATGCTTCGATAGTTGTGAACCCAATATTTGTTCAAAATCTCGAAGGGAAATCTCTTAGACTGACATGGAAGCGATGACATCATTCTCAGTGACGTGTCAAGAAATGAGGGGTGACATGTGTCACTTGACATTGTGCGAATAATCTGATATAAATATTAAAAATAAGTGCCACGTGTCAGCCCAAGAAAAGATTAACATGCAAGTGTCCTATGAATCATTTGTAAGTCCTTTTAGAAATTTTCACGAGGAATTATCTTCGGGACTTCGTAGATTCAGGGTTTTTGTTGTTTAGATTTCTTGAAACTCAAAAAGCAAGAAGCTTCGAAGTGACTGTTAAAGGTTTTCTTTTAAAATTCGAGTGGCTTTTACATTCCGGAGATCACAAGAACCGTTTCATCAACTTAGTAAAACTCATTGCCGGGCGACATTGTAAGTGCTTTATTGAGCTATAACGACCAAGGATTTATTTAAATTAAATGGAAATTGCCTAAGTTTTTCCTTTTTTGGGTGAAAATTTTATTTCGAAGAGGCAAAAAACAAAGGAATAAAAGTTCAAGATTCTAAGTGTTCTAACATCATGTATTCATTTTATATTTGTATTTTAATAAAAAAATGATTATAATGAGAATGACGATTATTAACATCTATTTACATTAGACTAGTATTGGTTTATCGGGCCTTAAAAAAAGTAACGAATTACTTGGTTTTCTTTAAAATTTTATTTATGTGCTCGAAAAATTTTCAGAGAAGCATTCCTTCATAATAGTTTTGATAAGTTAAAAGGTTAGAAAGGTTGATATTGTAACAAATATTTTGAAATTAAAATTAAAATATGATCAAAGTAAATTCTTACAAAAATCACCTTATAAATTAAGGTCATACGATCCAACAACTTTGTATGCATATGTATTGTAACTTTGAAAATTTGCATGGATGTTTTAGAAAGGTTAATATTGGGTTTACCTAGAATTGGAAGGAAGCGTCCGTGGAAAAAATCACGAACAAGTTTTCTCTATTGGGGATTCAAAACTTCATTTCTTCTATTGTTTTTTCGTAGGAGGAGATTTTGTGTACTAAAGTCTACAAATATATGTGTAAGATTTTAAATAGGTGG
>JZKD02S1657173.1:86645-99289 GCA_000966675.3 Picea glauca
TAGATGAGGATGGATAGTCTCTAAGGATGAAGGAAGGAGGATGGATAGTCTCTAAGGATGAAAGAAGGGGCGCAGGGCAATGCATAAGCAATCCAATTTGAAGAAGCTTCCATGGACAACCCCCGAGAGCACACATCTCCCATCTTCATCAACATTATTTTAGACTCCAATGATTAGCCTTTGTCAAAACACGTTTCAATGCTCGTTATGTTTTCTTTCAATATATATATATATATATTAATTTTTTTTTTTTCACAAAAACTGGGTAAAGGATATATTAAAAAGCCTCAAAAAAACGCAGGCAGAGAATATAATCTTGGTTACAAAATTTGCAGAAATCAAAATGCACTCGCCTGAATTCTCCAAGAAGGAAACAGAGATCAGGGGTGGCGCTAACTAGAACACTAAAGCTTGTTTGAGTATCGATGGTAAAAACCATGCAGAAAGTACCTAATAGTAGCATGAAAAAACAATGCATACATTTACATTATATTTTGGTCCGGTGCGGTGGAGTCTGCCTCTGTTGGAGGTCGCAGGTTGAGGTCCAGTTGAGGGCGCGGTCCTAGAGAGGAGGCCTCATCTAAGATGTAAGTGTTTGTGGAGGGAGTGGGTGATGCTGGCTCGGCCGTGAATTTGAGCGCCTCTATCTGATGTCTGGGCAGTTCACACTCGTCCCTGTTTCGCTGATACTTGCTCCTATGCTTGATGGTAATCTCTGTGATCGAAAGAACCTATGTAGCGAGAGCCCTAAGCTGTAATTGGAGAGTCTAGACCATGCTTACCAGCTCTTCATGCTCTTCCACTAGAACCGTTCACGGTGGTTGCTTGTTCATCTTGGTTGAATTCCCTGCTTTTTCCAATTGAAAAAACCAGATACCAGTGCACTTATGGGGAGTAGACTTAGCTCTATTCTTCGTAGGAATGATATTTCCAACCAAGTGGACCACTCCTGCTATGATATGCTCCCTCCTCTTCATTTGATTCAAGGAACTTAGCCATTTTCCCAGGATTTGTCACGAATTCGAGCCATGATTGTTTTTGATGCTGGGATCCTTCATCTCGCCTGGAATTAATGCCTAGTACATTCTGGACATCACCCTGGGCAGGTTCGCCTCACTCTAGTTTTCTCTCCCACACCCAGGAGCTGTCTAAAGTACACCAAAGAGACTTCCGAAGCCTGGGGAGGGAAACAAAGGAGGCTGCAGGTCACGGACTAAGGAGGAGTGTGTGGCGAGGAGTCGAGATGTAAGGTGTGGGGGGCATGTGGAGGGGACGTGTGGAGGGGAGGGGCGTGTAGAGGGTGTAGGCGAAGGTGGCATGTTAGGCCACGTGCTGAGGTGAGAGGGAGGATGGGTGGGAGTCATACTATGGATGGAAGGACGAACTGTCCAGATCCTGACTACAACCATGTCCCAAACAGTGTGCTGAGTGGGTAGAGGAGATGTCTGTCGGGTGCTTAAAGTCATGGGATTGGCATGAAGAGAGAAATTCCATTGAAAACTAACGAGACTTGTTCGAGACCAATTTTCAGGTTTGCTTGAGCATCTGTTGGGTGATTGTTCTGTCTGAGGACGTGAAAAAGGGGGATATTGTGGAAGAGCTTAATCATTACTACAATTCTTCGAAGAATGGATTTTAAGTGTAAATTTCAGGGGTGAGACCCATTGTGAGCATACCCTATGATTATCTTGGAGTTCCCAATCACTGAAAGGGAGTGTATGTTCTTTCTTTTGGCGAGATGAAGCCCTTGGTATAGAGCATAGGCTTCAGCTTGATTATTTTTGGTGATGCCCAGATTCCAATGGAAAGATAGCACTTGGTTTCCTCGTGGGCATATGATCATCCCTCCCACTCTTGCCACCCCGAGGTTTCCTTTTGAGGCTCCGTCGAAATATAGGATGTGGTTATGTTGCTTATTGCACCAGCAAAGGTAATCGGTATTTTCATGAAGATGCCAGGTGGATCTAGAGGGAGGAGGAAGAAGAGAAGCGGGGGAAGGGGGGAGGAAGAAGGAGCTGATCCAATCTGATTTGATAGTTGAGGTGGGGGTGAAAGGAGAAGCTTTGGATTTGGAAAGAAAAACTTCTACAAGGAGGCCTACAATTTTTTTGGCTACGAGATCAAGGGGGGAGCGAAGGTCATAGAAGATGATTTGGTTTCCGGCGAGCCATATTTTCCAGCAAATGAACTTGGGTAAGGCTTTGAACAGGGATTTGAAGAGAGGGTTTCTAAAGGTGCCCCGGTATCGGGAGGCCCAATCTGAAAAGAGATCTCTAGGCTAGACCGGCCATCTGATTCTCGAATGGAGGCTTTGAAGAGCTATTTTCCACAACGTGGTAGTGAACGGGCAAAGAAGGAAGATGTGTTGAGATGTTTTTGATGCCTTGACACATAGCTCACATCTAAAGGGTCTATGCATATTTATTTTCAACAAATTTTCTCCTGTAAGCAGTTTACCATGGGCTAGAATCCAACAAAAGGAATTTACTTTGGGTGGACTATCGTTGGTCCAAAGAGAGTTCCACATTTTATCTTTTGGGAGGAGGGTCCTTTGGGAGAGGATTTGTGAGTGTCCTTGCTTGACAGAGTAATTTCCAATTCCCCAACCTCTTTGGTCTTTTAAGGTGATATGTATGGGGGCACCTCCTTTTAGCAGAGTTTGTATCTGATGCGCTGCATATTGAAGATTGCTTGGAATGTTTGGCAAGTCCCATCCTATCCAGTCTCTAGTATCTGTGTTCTAGGAGGAAATGTCCGAGATGTGCTTTTTTCCTTGCATATCAAGCCAATTGATGAGCGGTCTTAGATGCATATGTTGCCAGAGAGGTTGCTTACCCATGATACTATCTGCTCCTATGAGAATCTTTTGTCCATTTCCAGGTAACTAGGTGAGCTAGCTCTAAATGAGAGGGATGGAGGCAGAGAGGAGATTCCCTATTGGGGATCCTCTGTTAAGATAGTGACGCTGATCTAAACATCTGAGCTTGTCCCCAACTAGATATATGTTTTTTAAAACTTGCTTCCACCAGTCGTTCCTTCCCGAAACAAGGTTCCAGAGAATTTTTGCTCCCATTGCTAAGTTGGTAAGCGCTGGATCCTTGATGCCCAGTCCTCCATTTTCCTTGGGTTGCTTTACTATGTCCCATTTTATTAGATGGAATTTTTTCTTATCTGTTTTTCTCCTTCCCAAATAAAACGTCGTAGAAGACTGGAAATTGAAGATTTGACAGTTTGTGGAGCAAGTAGAGAGGAGAGTTTGAAGATGAGGAGAACAGGAAGAACATATTTTATTAACACTATGCATCCTGCCAAGTTGAGCCAAAAGGCTCCCCAATGATCCGATTCGTTTTTGAGATTTTCAAGAGTTTGAGTCCAGGCCGAGTTTGGAAGAGAATTGATACAAATTGGGATGCCAAGGTATCTGAAGGTTTTCCATTTTTCAATAAGAGGGAAGTGGAAGACATTTGCTATTAGGCGAGCATTTCTTAGAGGCGTGTTCCAAGTGTAAACATTTGATTTGGCACTGTTTATGAGAGCTCCCGAGGCTTGTGTGAAGTTTTCCAGGGCAGTTTTGAATCTCTTGTCCATGACAATGGAGGCTCCTCCAACGAGGAGAGTGTCATCCACAAATTGAGAGTGGTTTATTCTCTTCACCCCTCGATCTATTTTGATGCCTTGAATGACTTTGGAGGTTCAATATTTTTCCAATTGCCTACCCATAGTTTCGACCATGATTATATAAAGGAGGGGGGAGAGCAGACAACCTTGTCTTATCCCTCTGGAGCTTTTGAAGAATCTTTTTAGGCGCCCATTGATCAGAGGGGCTATCCATGGAGAGGAGATACAAGCTGAGAACCAAGCTATGAAGCCAGGAATAAAACCAAATTTCTTCAGAACTGCAAGAAAAAAGGAGTGCCTTACCTTGTCAAAGGCGTTGGCCATATCAATTTTAATAATCATTCCTTGGTCTCCTTGATCCCTGCTCGAGTGAATTGCTTATTGCACCAGTATAATGTTGTCAATCATTTGTATTTTTTCCACGAAGCCACTTTGGTTTGGGGAGATTAGTTTATGAAGGAGAGGTTTGATTCTATTGGCTATGATTTTAGTTATGAGCTTATAAGAAACATTGCAGAGGGAGATGGGTATAAATTTGGAGAAGGAGGATGGGTTCAATTTTTTTGGAATAAGAGCCAAAAAAGTGGAATTTGTATTACCCCCCAACTTTGTGGATTTTTGAACATATTGTATCATCCTCAGGAGATCTCTTTTTATTATATGCCAACACTTTTGGTAAAAATGCGCACTAAAACCATTTGGTCCTGGAGCTTTGTCTGGATGAAGCTGGAACAAGGCCTCATGGAGCTCTTTTTCTGTAACTTCCTAATTGATCTTGCTGTTATCCTCCTGATTGACAACGCTCAGGATGTTTAGCAATAGATTCTCTTGGATGTTAATATCTACAGTGCCGTCTTCAGTTAGAAGTCTTTTAAAGTGGAGTTTGGCTTCTGCTTGAATTTGATGGAAGTCGTCTGTTTTCGTGTCATCTTCTTTTATGATTTCCTTCACTTTGTTCCTCCAGAGCCTAGCTTTAGTTTGTCTCTGAAAGAATTTTGTGTTTCTGTCTCTGGAGGCTTCTAGACTTAAGCCTCCATGTTTCCTCTTTCTCATGGAGGATTTTTTGATATTCTGTGAAGTTTTTCTGCTCTTTGAGGAGAAGTGGATGAGTGATAGGTCCCTCTTCCAGCTCCATTCCATTTTCTTCCATTTCCTTGGTTATATTGTCTTTTGCTTCTTGTTCTTTTTCTCTGTTTCTCTTCATCCAGTGCTTTAGGGTCATCTTGACTCTTTTTAATTTATGCTCCCAAATGTAGTTTGGAGAGCCTTGAACCAAACAGTCCCAGGCATTTGAGATGATGTCAAAAAAACAAGGCGCTGATATCCACAGGGGGTTGAATCGGAAGGGGATAGGTCTAGGATTGTGGGGGGGGAAGGGTGAGGGTGATAGGTCTATGATCAGAACCAGTCCATGGTAGAATGCGAGAACAAGGTAGAAAGGCATCTTCAAGGAAGGAACTGCTTAAGAGAAAGCGGTCTAGACGAGCAGTGATATGCCTCAGTCAGAGTCTTCTGTTTGACCAAGTGAAGCGACTGTTAGAGGGATTTACATCTAGAAGGTGAAAGGAGGATATAAGATCCTCGAGATGATCACGAGAGGAGTCCCATACTAGAGATCCCCATTTTTTTTCTTTATGGTGGAGAGTAGTGTTGAGGTCTCCAGCTATTATGAGATCTTTGGGGTTAAGAGTATCTTTGATACTTTGGAGGGAGGACCAACATTCAATTTTTTCTTGGTATAAAGCAGGCATATAAACATTGATGAAAGTCAGAGTCTTACCTGTTGGTAGATGCAGGAGTGAAGTTTTAATCCAGTGTGTCATGGACTGCCTGGATTGTGGAGAGAAGAAATTAGGATTCCAAAGGGTGCAGATTCCCCCTGAGGCTCCTCTTGCGCTGACTGTTGCGCCTTTGCATGTCCGCCAGATGTAACAACTATCCTGAAGGATTTCAGTGTCCTTCCTTTTTTTCTTCTGGAGAAGAAGGACTTGCGGATTTTCTGCTTTCATAAGATCATGTATTAGCGAGAGCTTGTGTGGACTCCCTAGTCCTCTGCAATTCCAGGAGATCGCTTTTATGATTTAGTAGGTTTAGGGTTTCTCTTTTTATGGGGGTTGGATCCACTCTGGTTCTTGGTCTGCCTTGTTTTCTTCCTGGCATGCTGGTCCAAGGTTGTTTGTTTGCCAAGTTCGATTTCCTTCCTGGCTGAAGCTTCTCTTTTATGCAGGTTTGTCTTTCTACCCACTTTTTTGATGGGGGAGGCGAGTGAATCAGACTCTGATTTTTCTTCTGAGCTTTGATCTAGATCATCCTCCTCAGGATGAGAGGCTTGATGAGAAGGAGAAGGATGAGCAGAGGGTGGGGTTGGCGACTTAGGGGGATGGGTTAAAGGGGGGGATAGGTGCAGGCGAGGTGGCTCCTCTCTAGAAGGATCTTGGATCTATCCGGAAGGAGCAGGATCAGGTGAGGTATTAGGCGGGGGAGGCGTGGGGATGGCTTTAGTGTTCGTGTCATGCCTCTGGTGCTTTTTCTTTTTGGGTTGCTACCACTGTTCAGCTTCTTCAGTCGGGATTTCAGAGGGAGATTTAGGACAATGCTTCGCAAAATGACCATACTCATGACAAATTTTTCATTTGAAGGGCAGTTGTTCGTAATCAACTTGTTGCAGGTAATTCCATTTATCCAGTGTGAGATTGATAGTTTTAGGTATGCCTTTTTCTAGATCCACTTCTACATAGATGCGCGCACAGGCTTGAAGGCCATCTTTAGGTTCTTCTCGATCTATGAACTTCCCGAGTGTGTTTCCTATAGATCAGATAGTTTCATTATTCCAACAATGCAGAGGGAGGAAAGGGAGACGAACCCAGACAGGAACAACATTAGAAATATCATTTTCGAGGTTAAAATCAGGAGTCCAACTATTGAGGTACATACCCCTGGAGCCCATGAAATACGGTCCACTTCTGAAGATGAGATCTCTATCTGCTTTGTTTTCGAAAAGAAACGCGAAGAAACCTCTTCCGCAGAGGAAATGCGAGAGGTTACCTTTCAGATGGGGTTTCCAGTTCTTGTTGATCCAGATCGCCATAGCTCGCAGTGATGGTCAAATTCCCGTAAATTGTCCTATGAGTGCTTGTTCAACAAATTTGAGGGCGAGGGCTCTTGAGGTTCCTTGGACTTGTATCGAAGGGATCTCGTCCAGCTTTTTCACAAACTTTGGAGGGATTTGTTTACTTGTCTTGGGAAGTGAGGCAATGAGGGAGGCAAAGGCTGTCGCATCTTTGGAAGAGTCGGAGGGAGAGGGATCGGGGTGCCCCGAGGCCTCTCCAGGAGAGGGGGGCATCCGTGCAGAGGGAGGGAGGGTAGGGCATCTGCAGCTTTGATCGTGAGAAGAGAAAATTATCTGTTACTCTAAGGATTATTGCAAAGGAATAATTACGCCGAAAGGCGTATACCTATTAGAGATGGGCACAATTAATCACCTTTTAATTTAAAATTCTAATCTGATGGCTAACAATTGAAAATGCTGGAATATTCTTAGTCATCCTCCCAAATCAATGAATGCGATTTACTCTTCATAACTTCCTTGTATTTTTGAATGCATCATTTAACTTGTTTACTTTTTAACATTTACCTAATCATATTAAGAAACTACTATACCACCATATGATTGCCACGTTTAACTGATTAACCTTTGGAATTACCACATTTAAGATTGACTTTTGGATTTCCTTAGCTCTATGTGCGTTTCAGTTGTCCGTGCGTTTCAATTCACTAGAGTACTGTCCGTCCAAATAACTTTCGATGCTCACCAGCCGCAACACTAGCCACTTTGCCACTGTGCTAGTATATATATTTAAACAACACCAAAAATATATTCAGAAATGCAATTTAAACAACACCAAAAATATAGATTTTGTCCAAATTTACATGACCGGATTCAGACAAAAAAACCCAAAAAATAGAACTTTTAGACAATGCCCTCCCAAAAAATGGATAAATAATAGATGAAAATGAGCTTCGCGCTTTCTCGTTGGCTACATAAATTGCTATAAATAGAGATGGTTCCAGCAGGCGACCTGTAAGGTGTCAGGAAAGATATCATTCACAGAAAACCAAGAAATGGCATTCACAACCACAATTGACTTACATGGATGTCGACTTACAGGGCGCTAATATCCACAGGGGGTTGAATCGGAAGGGGACAGGTCTAGGATTGTCGGGGGGGGGAAGGGAGAGGGTGATAGGTCTATGATCAGAACCTATCCAGGGTAGTGTTAGCGTCAAAAGTCACTCCTAGATGTTGGGTATGTGTTATATTCTTTGCATGTGTGTGTGTGGGTGCGTCAGATACGAAAATTGCGTCTGACGGGCGGTTTTTGCTATTTTTAGCTGATTTGTAAATTAATCCCGGATTAAGGGATTAGGGTTTTGGTATCTACGGAATACCTAAAAACATTGTATATATTGTATGGCGAATGGTGAAATTCGATATAATGAAAAGAAGAAAGGTTTTCCTGGTTGAGGGTTTCCGGTAAAAATCTCTGTGTAATCTGTGTATGAGCCATTGATTAATTTCTGTATTGTTTAAGAATCTATATGCATTGCTTTACTTCGCAGGTTTAAAACTTACACTAGATTGCGAGAGGAGCAGAGCCCAACGCCTATCAGTTTTATGTCACGATAAGTTTAATGGATGATCAAATGGTTAGGGGCCCAGGACGGAATCACTCTAACTCAGGGACCAGGTTTGGTATGTAAAGAACAAAGGATGTCTTGATCTAACTTCAGTCAGTGAGTTGATGTAAAATAAGCAGGTGGAAGAATTAGTGAGAGGAGTGAGCAAAACTACCTCGGGCAACAGGCCTTTCAACAGTTTGTAGAAGAAAAACTCTAAATGCAAGATCCTCTTGGTTCAGAGTTTCGGGTAACTGAAGGGGTGACTTGACTGGATCCTCCAATTCCAAGTCATTCAGCGTTGAGAAAATCAGTAGACCGATTAGAGACAATGCAGCTGTTACAGTGATCCAGCCTACATCATCCTATAACAACTACAACTCGAGTGGATCCTCCAATTCTGAGTTGTTCTAATATAGTATGAACAAAGACATGAAAGGAACTGACATTCATAAGGCAAAAAGTCTCAAGAGTCAATGCATAACCAGAATAACCAGTGCTTCATTAAAGCTTTTACAATCGAGAGCCTTGCTCAACCATCGATACTTGAAAAATATCAAAACTAAGTACATATACTCCAAAACATTTGCCCAACAGAGGCATCTTAGATTTTCAGGATGGGGCATCTCTTCAATCAAATCTGGCCTGTACTCCTCCGTCATACGCCATCTTAACTCTGCATGGCTCATGCTAAGGGGTAGCTAAACCCTTAAATGTTGAATTAGCGTGCGCAAACTTCCCTGGTGAGTCGAGGACTCGGCATGGCTTCTGTTGAAAAAACCAATACAGAGGATTACCGCAGATGGACTTCCTGCCGACACCTCCATACCTTGCAATTAATGAGTGAGGCGAGGTTTCAACCATCCCCTCTCTTCTTCATTCATTCCAAGTAGGTATTAGGATCGAGATCAAGTCGAACCGGCACCTGGAGGACACGGTGCCCCCCTTCTGCAGCTCAAATCGGCACCTTTGGCCCCCTTTGTACAAATTTTTCTACTTCCCCAAGTGACCACAGGCTGTGACCTTGCGCTTATCCTCTGGGCGCTTTCTGCGTTTCGGGGTCTGGGGTTTCGAGATGTGAATTGATGAAAAACCCCTCACCTTTTGAACTCTCGAATACCGAAATGCCGACATGACTAGATCTTGTGCCACACGTCCTTTGGATAGGACGACTGAGATGATGTCGGCGGTTTCACTATGAAAATCTCAAAAGGCCCCACCCGTGACTCAGATCTTGCGCCGCATGTCCTTCTGATGAATGGTCTCGATCCTTTCGGGATTTCTTGTACCAAGCTTCACGATATGCTTCTTCCTCAAATTCCTGATTGACCAAACTGTGAAAGCACGGATGTGCGTCGCGTGCCCTTCAGATGAACGACCGAGATGACTTTGTCATTAAAAGGGGGGCTACCTCCATTCCTAGGCTCGCTTGACGTGACCTGGCGCTAGGAACGTGGGCTCATCTTAAAAGGTGTCTTTGGCATTTCTCATTTTGGCAATTTCAGCTGCAGTGGAAGGGAGATCCCCTGTCTCCCGAAATGCCGATTGGCTACCACCTGCCCCAACTGGATCGGACGGCCCAGACTTTGTCTTGAAATATAGGTGCTATCTCTTGTGCTATATCTTGGGCAACTTGGTAGCCCCGAAATCCCAATGATCGTCGATTCTGCTCTATAGATGGATCTCGGCTGCCAACAACAAAACTTGGTCTGCTCGCTTGACTTGTAGCCCGAAATGAGATTTTTTCGTGCTGTGCTTGGGCGCTCCTCGTGCAACCTGCAGACCTGGGTACTCTTGTGCCCAAGACAAAAATTGTCGTTAACAGGTAGAATGTGAGAACAAGGTAGAAAGGCATCTTCAAGGAAGGAACTGCTTAAGAGAAAGCGGTCTAGATGAGCAGTGATATGCCCCGGTCCGAGTCTTCTGTTTGACCAAGTGAAGCGTCTGTTAGAGGGATTTACATCTAGAAGGTGAAAGGAGGATATAAGATCCTCGAGATGCTCACAAGAGGGGTCCTGTACTAGAGATCCCTCTTTTTTTTCCTTATGGTGGAGAGTAGTGTTGAGGTCTCTAGCTATTATGAAATCTTTGGGGTCAAGAGTATCTTTGATACTTTGGAGGGAGGACCAACATTCAATTTTTTCCTGGTATAAAGCAGGCATATGAAAATTGATGAAAGTTAGAGTCTTACCTGTTGGTAGATGCAGGAGTGAAGTTTTAATCTAGTGTGTCGTGGACTGCCTGGATTCTGGAGAGAAGAAATTAGGATTCCAAAGGGTGCAGATTCCCCCCGAGGCTCTTCTTGCGCTGACTGTTGTGCCTTTGCATGTTCGTCAGATGTAACAACTATCCTGAAGGATTTCAGTGTCCTTCCTTTTTGTCTTTTGGAGCAGGAGGACTTGCATATTTTCTGCTTTAATAAGATCGTGTATTAGCGAGAGCTTGTGTCAACTCCCTAGTCCTCTGCAATTCCAGGAGATCACTTTTATCATTTATTAGGTTTAGGGTTTCCCCTTTTATGGGGGTTGGATCCACTCTGGTTCCTGGTCTACCTTGTTTCCTTCTTAGCATGCTGGTCCAAGGTTGTTTGTTTCCCAAGTTCGATTTCCTTCCTGGTTGAAGCTTCTCTTTTATGGAGGTTTGTCTTTCTACCCACTTTTTTGATGGGGGAGGCGAGTGAATCAGACTTTGATTTTTCTTCCGAGCTTTGATCTAGATTGTTCTCCTCAGGATGAGAGGCTTGATGAGAAGGAGAAGGCTGAGCAGAGGGTGGGGTCGACGACTTAGGGGGATGGGTTAAAGGGGGGGATGGGCACAGGAGAGGTGGCTCCTCTCTAGAAGGATGTTGGATCTATTTGAAAGGAGCAGGATCAGGTGAGGTATTAGGCGGGGGAGGCGTTTGGATGGCTTTAGTGTTTGTGTCGTGCCTCTGCTGATTTTTCTTTTTGGGTTGTTGCCACTGTTCAGCTTCTTTAGTCGGGCTTTCAGGGGGAGATTTAGGACAATGCTTCGCAAAATGACCATACTCATGGCATTTTCATTTGAAGGGCAATTGTTCGTAATCAACTTGTTACAGGTAATTCCATTTATCCAGGGTTAGATTGATAGTTTTAGGTGGGCCTTTTTCTAGATCCACTTCTACACAGATGCACGCATAGGCTTGAAGGCCATCTTTAGGTTCTGTTCGATTTATGAACTTCCCGAGTGTGTTTCCTATAGATCGAATAGTTTCATTATTCCAACAATGCAGAGGGAGGAAAGGGAGGCGAACCTAGACAGGAACAACATTAGGAATATCATTTTTGGGGTTAAAATCAAGAGCCCAACTATTGAGGTATATACCCCTGGAGCCGATGAAATACGGTCCGCTTCTGAAGATGAGATCTCTATCTGCTTTGTTTTCGAAAAGAAACGCGAAGAAACCTCTTCCGCAGAGGAAATGCGAGAGGTTACCTTTTAGATGGGGTTTCCAGTTCTTGTCGATCCAGATCGCCATAGCCCGTGGTGATGGCCAGATTCCCGTGAATTGTCCTATGAGTGCTTGTTCAACAAATTTGAGGGCGAGGGCTCTTGAGGTTCCTTGGACCTGTACCGAAGGGATCTCATCCAGCTTTTTCACAAACTTTGGAGGGGTTTGTTTACTCATCTTGGGAAGCGAGGGAATGAGGGAGGGGAAGGCTATCGCATCTTTGGAAGAGTCGGAGGGAGAGGGATCGGGGGGCCATTTCGTATTTTTTCCCCGATGTTTCATTTCGTATCTTCGCTGAAAGTGGGTATCCGCGCTACATGTTCCATTTCGTTGCTCCTCTTAATAAATATCTTCGCTGAAAGTGGGTATCCGCGCTACATGTTCCATTTCGTTGCTCCTCTTAATAAATATCAACAATTCGGCCTTCTATAACACCAAGCAAAGCAAATCGTGAAGCAGGAGCAGCAGACGATGGGGATGGCACCAGAGTAAGGAAATTTTGAGAAGACGAAGATTGGTTGAAGCAGTGGAGTTCCGAGAGCAGAAGGAAATGGAGTGGATTTTGCAAGCACATGAGGAAAGGCTCCACGAAATTAATAGATTTTTGTAGGTACATAGGGAGATGATCCAAGGCAACAGTTCCACCATTTACACCGTTTCAACCGAGGTTCAGCAAGTCCTATCCCGGCTTGATCTCATTACGGGGAATTTGGCAGAATTAAAACAGCAGGTTTTTAACCTGCAGACACAATGTGCTCTACTAAGGGCCTTGTTTGAACAGCAGAGTGTTAATCTGGACACACAGTGCGCTCAACTGAGGGACTTGTTTGTCCAGGTGAGCATGAATGTTAATTCTGAGGCCTCAAATCAAATGATATCG
>JZKD02S1657184.1:12196-26305 GCA_000966675.3 Picea glauca
GAAAGGAGAAGAGGTCGAGGCCTAGCTGTTTGAAATGAGGAAATATTTATAGCTACATGATTACCCATCAAGGGTAGAATATAGAATTGAAACCTACCACTTGCAAGGAAAGAAAACCATGTGGTGGGATCAACTTAAGCAAGTCAAGCACCTTTATGAGAAGAGTATCTCATGGAGGTTGTTCAAAGGATATTTCCAAGAGAAATATTTGTCTGAGAATTATTATGAAAGAAATATGAAAGAGTTATTTGAACTCAAGTTGGGAAGCATGTCAATGGATGAATATGAGAAGAGGTTCTTTGAATTTTGAAGTATGTTGACTTCATAAAAGACGAGAAGGTCAAAATCCAAAGGTTTCTAAGTGGGTTACCATACTTATATAGTGACAAGATACAATATAATAACCCAAAATTTTGGAGGAAGCCATAAGGAGAGCAAAGCATATTTATGAGCAAAGTAGAGGAAGACCAGTTTTCCAAAAACCCTGGAATTACAATATGAAAGGGGAAAATGATCAAAAGTGGAAAGATTTTAAGCCACCCTTTTTCAAGAAAAACTCCCAAGAAAATTAGCAAGGTCAATGAGCCCAAAATGAACAGAATACTGCATATTCATTTAGGAAAAGTCCAAGGAAATAACCTATACAATGTTGGGGATGTGAGGGAAATCACGTATATAGGGACCGCCCTCACAAAGGAGAAAGAATGAGGATGGTCCAAAACATTCAAGAGGATGAAACAATGGAAGACATGGGAGGAAACATGCCAAGGGTTTATGTAGCTTTGGACAAGAATAAAGTGGAATATCAATCCCCCATGATTGAAGTAGAAGGTAATATTGAAAATAATCCCACAACAATTTTAATTGATTATGGAGCTAGCCATAGTTACATAAACTATAAAATTGTTGAAAGATTTCACTTGCAAATGAGTAAGCATAAGAAATCTCAGTTAGTTTAGTTAGCCACATGGGCTAAGAGAAACATCAATGAATTGGTTAAATATTGTCCAATAGACATGAATGGACTCAACACAAAGGTAGATGTGAATGTCATTCCATTAGGTTCATATGATTTTCTAATTGGCATGGATTGATTGGAAAAACACCATGTTGTCCTAGACTATTATAGAAAGAAATTCACATGTCTTGATGAAGAAGGGAAGCAAGGAAAGGTTCAAGGCATTCCAAGATTTGTGGTTGTTAGAGAGATTTCAACTATGTAGTTGAAAAAGAGTTTCAGGAAGGGATGCAAGATTTTTGTAGTGTTGAAATATTGTAACTTCGAAGAATATTCTAATTATATTTGATTTATTATCTTATATATCAAATCCCATTTTGTGGATTTATCATTTCGGGTCTTGTATAAGACCAAATCCCCTTTTGTGGATTGGTCAAACCATACTTATATGGTGGTATTTGTAAAGTCGACCTCTAGGGTTTGTAAAGTGGTTTTAACCACTCTAGGTAGAAGTCGACCCTACTAAGAGAAGAGACATAACCCTAGCACTTCCTCAGATAGTATTTATAAGTGAGGATGGTGACTCGTTCACTCACTCACTCACACTTCTAGTGCACATATTTTGAAGGAAGCCACAGTTGCAAGAAGAAGGAGAAGAGAGGTGCATGCTCAGTCATAGATTATTATTGGTCGTTTGGTCTTAGTCTTGGAATTGTATTGGCAATCTATTATTGAGTAAGTTTTTGTTGTGTTTTCTCCCCCATGAGGGTTTCCCAGGATAAAATTATTTGTACCTTGTGATTGTGTTTCTTTCAATGATCCTCTTTATGCTATTTTTTTGGAAATGCATTGAATGCTCTAGTAAATTGAAAATAACCTTATAACTACATTAAATTCAACATGTAGCCCATATGGAAGAGGAAACCAAATATAAAGTGGTAAGAATTGAAGACCATCCAATATTGAGATATTTTGTATATGTTTTTTTGGGAAATCCCATGACTTCCTCCCAAGAGAGACATTGATTTCTCTATTGATTTGGTGCTAGGATTTGCCCCAATGTCCAAGACACCTTATAGAATGGGAACACTAGAATCAAAGGAATTGCAAATGCATTTTGAATAATTATTAAAGAATGGGTATATATGACCAAGTGTGTCACCTTGGGGAGCCTAGTTTCTTTTTGTAAAGAAGAAATATGGAACCTTAAGGTTGTGTATTGATTTTAGATAGCTGAATAAGGTCACCATAAATAAAAAATATCCTTTTCAAAGGATTGATGATTTGTTTGATCAACTGAAAGGTGCAAGAATCTTTTCCAAGATTGAATTGAGATAAAGTTATCATCAAGTGAAGATAAAGGAAGAAGATATTATAAACAAAACATTCAGGGCAAGATATGAGAATTATGAATTCACAATAGTTCCATTTGGGATATCAAATTCCCCAACATTTTTTTATGTTCTTGATGAATGGATTGTTTAGGGAGTACCTGGAAAAGTTAGTGATTGTTTTCCTAGATGATATTCTCATCTACTGTAAGTCGAAAAAGAAACATGAGCAACATTTAAGAATGATGTTGCAAGTTTTAAGAGAGCATAAATTGTATGCTAATATAAGTAAGTGCATCTTTTGTCAAAATAATATTCACTACTTGGGGCATGTAATTTCAGCAAAAGGGATAGTAGTGGATCTGGAGAAAATATAGGCCATTAGAGGATGGCCAGATCCAAGAAATGTCACATAGGTTAGATCATTCATGGTTCTTGTTGGTTATTATTGAAGATTCATAAAATGATTCTCAAAGATTGCAACTCCAATCACTTATTTTCAAATGAAGGGAGTGAAATTTGAATGGAATCCAAAGTGTGAAAAGAGATTTCAGCAGCTGAAAGACATATTGACAAGTGTACCAATATTAAAGATTACAGATATGGAAAAATATTTTTTTGTGTGCACTAATGCATGCAAGGTAGGCCTCAGTGGAGTTCTCGGTCAAAAGGATCATGTAGTATGCTATGAGTCTAGAAAACTAAAAGAGCATGAGAGGAATTATGTTACCCATGACTTGGAATCAACAAAAATTGTAGATGCATTGAAAATGCGGAGACATTGCCTCATGGGAAAGAAATTCTAACTAAGGACATACCACTGTGGTCTGAAACATTTGTTTGGACAACCAACACTAAATGTTAGGAAAACTAGGTGGCTAGAATTTCTAAGTGAATATGACTTTGAAATTAAGCATATAAAAGGTAAATAAAATCAAGTGGTTGATGCACTCAGTAGGAGATCTCATGAAGTATATGTTGCATCCATAAACATGTACAAGACTGATTTGAAAGATCAAATCATTGGAGTAAAAAATTCAGATCAACAATATCTAAAAACAAAAGAAACATTACAACAAGGTAATTTTGTAATTATTCAAATGCTTAAAATATCATAACAGAACATAAGTACACACCATGTACATAATGTGAGCATGGATCACGACTCCAAGATATATTATTTACACAATAAATCCTTAATAATAGGAGAACCTCCTCAACATAGCCAAATGCATTCTTACATCACAATTCACATCTCTCCAATAATGAATACATGATCTCTATATATACCTATTAACACTTGCACATGAGGCCCCTTTACTACTAGGACAACCTTATTAAATATATATTTACACATTACATGTACACATAGGCTCATATATCCCCCCCCTTGGGGTCATATCATATACATTTATCCCTATATGTGCACACCTTGGGTCATAACATAGTACCTCCCTTCAAAAATCTTTGTCCTCAAAGCTTTGCAATTAAAGGCTTCACATGTGATGAAACAAAGTAATATTAATTTTTTATGTTCCTTCTTTATTCCTTCCATTGATGATGATCCATACATCCAAAATCAATTCTTTTCGGTTGTAATCCTTGGTGTTTAGTTGTTGCATAATTTTGTTTCCTTGATTCCATGTATCGTTGTTGAAGCTTCTCCAATTTGTAGTAGATGTTGGTATATGATAGTATCTTGTTGAATAATGGTTTTGTGATGCCATATTCCATTAATATTGAAAAGTATTCCATCTTCTTCCTTGATGATGTTGATATCGACCTTCTTGTATTCCTTGAAATGTTTCCTGGTAATGAGGGTGTCGATATGGTTCCACTTTTTATGGTTTTCCTTAACTCTACATGTGAATTTCATCTATATTCTTTTCGAATACAATGGAATCCTCTATTTTCCTTTCTTTCTCTTTGATTATTCTATCCTTGGAGATAATACCATCATATTTCACATGTACATTCTCGATATGGAGTTCAACTTCTTCAAGTATCTTCTAGTGACCTTCTTGAATCTTCTCTTGTTTCTTCTTTTGAATATGGAATGTCACCCCATTTATCAAATTCTGACGTCCTTCTTCAATTCTAGATTGCATTTCTGATTTTACCTTATCAATATTTAGGGATTACTCGACCTTCTTGCAAATTTCCTCTTCAAGTCTTTTGGTAGATTCTCCATCCAAGATCCTTATTTCTTCTTGATATTGATAATTATTCTTATCTTCTTTCAATATTTTAACCTCATCCTGTAGTTTTTTATTATGGTTTCGTAATCTACATACCTCTTCATTTTTCTTTTTCAATTCTTCTCTTGAATCATCCTTTTCCCACCTTGCTTTGCTACTATTTTATTGTTTTAGTTTATTAACCTCCTTAACGAGTGATTCATTAAGGGATCATATATTAGATAAATCCTCACCCTTATTCTTAATATATTCCTTTTCTTCTTTTAATTCATCTTGAATTCTATAAAATTCCTCCATTTTGTTTTATCCCTAATCCATTTATCTGAGAAGAGTTTTTCAAACTCTTTCCATGTGGAGTAGAGTCTAGTATATTAATCAACAATTCTCCACCACTTACAATATTCATCGTAAAACTTAAGGCTTTCCTAAAAAGGGTTACTAAAATGTTATTTTACCATCCTCAACCATTCCACGGGATTTATTTCATCTTTATCTTCATCTCCTTTAAGTTTATGTATTTCCAATGATTCTTAATTGAGGTCTAACCCCAACCCTGAACTCACAACCTCAGTATATTAAGGATTATGATATAAAATGGTTATAATCCTTTCTTTAAAAGAATATTCTATGTTTCTTCTTTCCATGGCTTTTGAATCAGCTCCATCGGACATCCCAATCAAAATTTATGATAGTTTTAAATAAACACGCCTTTGAAACCCTGATTTGGAGTATGTCCTACTAACCGACCTTCCTTTTGATGTATTTCTGAAATTTCGGCTCCTGTGAATCTGAAATTTTGACTTGTAGTATTCTAAATTGTCTTCTCTACAATGCCATAGGTCTGACCAAAATTTGGTGTGTCAAATAAAAGTTAAGGTAACTTTCCCAAACCTTGCTGATTTTTTTCCTTTCCAGGAGAGCGAACTTGTACAGAATTCCACACACCAAACATTTGATATATGATTTTGAAACTCGCATAAAAAATACTATGTAATATAATACTTCCAAGTAAATTGGTTTCACATAATTTTGATTTATTATGAAGAAGTTATGGTTGTTTTACCCAGAACACATATTCGAGAATAGTTATAGGACTAGTCAAAAACCATATATTCCATAGGTTGTATCTACGAAAGTAAAACAACCCAGAAGCTTAAATTAATACCATAGGTACTTTAATAAGTATTATAAATAACCTACAAGTTTATATTTATGAAGTGCCCTAAAAAAAATTTATAGTAAAAATTTCAAGATGACTTGATTAAGGAAGAAAAACCCTAGGCTTGGTGCTCTGATACCAAATGTAACGATCCAAATGCTTAAAATATCATAAAAAAATAGAAGTACACACCATGTATATAATGTGAGTGTGGAGAGAAACTCCAAGATAAATAATTTACACAATAACTCCTTAAATAATAGGATAACCTCCTCAACATAACCAAATACATTCATACATCACAATTCACATCTCTCCAATAATGAATACATGATCTCTATATATACCTATTAACACTTGTGCATGAGGCCCATTTACTACTAGGTCAACCTTATTACATATATATTTACACATTACATGTACATTTAGGTCCATATATGCCCCCCTTAGGGTCATATCATATAGATTTATCCCTATATATGCTCTTCTTGGGTCATAACAATTTTTTAGAAGAAATTTAATTATTACAAGTTGAAAGAAGAGGGAATTCTCATATACAAAGGAAAAGTATATGTGTCGAATTCCAATGCATTGAAAAATGCATTGTTGAAGGAAATGCATAATGTTCCATATGCGGGGAACCCATAATATCAAAAGACAATTGCAGTTGTAAGAAGCCAATATTTTTGGTTGGGAATGAAGAAAGAAGTGGCTAATTACAGGTGTCTAGAATTCCAAAAGGTGAATACAAATAATATACATCCATCAGGGTTTTTACATCCATTTCCCATTCCAGAATGGAAGTGGAAACTTGTCATAATTGATTTTATTACAAAGATTCCCAGAACAGTGAATCAACATGATTCCATCATGGTGGTGGTGGATAAATTAACTAAGGTAGAAAATTTTATTCTAGTGAATACTACACACAAGGAAACAAATATTGCAAAAAATTATATGAAGGAAGTTGCTAGGCTACATGGCGTTCCTAAGGTAATTGTTTCAGATAGAGATCCAAAATTCACATCCTATATTTGGAAAGGTTTGTTCAAAGGTTTTGGGACAAATTTAAATCTCGGTACAATGTATCACCCAGATTTAGATGGGAAAATAGAGAGGACTAACAGGATCATTGAGGACATGCTTAGAATGAGTGTGATGGATCAATCATCAAAGTGGGAAGATTATATTCATTTAGTTGAATTTTCTTACAATAATGGGTACCAAGACTCATTAAAAATGACTTCGTTTGAAGCATTGTATGGAAGAAAGTGTAACACACCAATGAGGCTTTGATACCATGTAAATGTGTTGAAACTTCACATAATAAATCTAGTTGGGAATTGACATACACAATTGTAGAGAAAATAGAAGAAAAGAGAAGCAAGAGAGAAAGAATGGAAGAATTCTCATTAACCAAATGAATGAATGATAATTTACACATGATATACTCTGTATAACTCAACCAATGCACATTGGAGGAGAAGCCAATGCTCCATGGTGGTTCTCTAGAGTGACCTGTACACACACCAACAAATACGGGAGTAAACTACCACCTAGTCTAGTCTCTCAGGCAGTTACAGGAGTGAACTGTCACCTAGCCGAGTTAACTAGTCTATCAGTCTTTAGTTATCTGACTAAAACAAAGTGAACTGAGGAGGAGATCATGGAATAATGATTAATGCGATAGTCTGGTGATGATCCCAAGGATAATGTGAATTAGCTTGTGATGATCCCAATGTTGCATGGTGATAATACCAATGTGGCATCTAGACTCCACTCAACTAATCAAACTAAAGTGTGAACTGAAGAGAATATTCTCCCTAAAATTTAGGAGGATGGATAATGACTAATAAACATAGGAAAATCAAATCCTAGGTGTGTGTGAAGTAACTCCGACATCCCCCCTGAACATCACTATGGTGAAAATAAAGAATGGGTCTTGGAAACGAGGCCATGTTAGGTATCCAAATACAAAAGATACATTGAAATAAATGAGGAAAGNGGAAACCCCCCCCCCCCTTAAAGTAAAATGTATGTAAAAATAGAAGAACCAACAGTTGCTAGGAAACTGTGTCCTTCACTCCAAGATGACTGTGCAAAGAATGAAACTTCTGCTCAGTGAAGGTCTTGGTGAATATGCCTACAGTCTGTTCTGCTAAAGGACAGAACTAGAGGTCGATGATCCCCTCGTGTACTATGTACCATATGTAGTGCATGTGGATCTCCATGTGCTTCATCCGTTGCCTTTGAAATAAACCTCTTCAAAACTTCAGAGTTCTCTGGTTGTCACACCAGATGACGATCGACTGATGAAATTGAATTCCCAACTCAGTGAGAAAATGTTGTAGCCACATATCCTCAATGGTTATGTTAACTACCCCTATATACTCTACCTCGACTGAATATAGAGCATTAGAAAAGTGTTTCTTTCTCGACCAACATATAGTCCCAGAACCAAGATTGAGTGAGTAACCAGATGTGGAATTTGCGATCAATGCTATCACCAGCCCAGTCAAAATTAATGAACCCGATGAGGTCCAATGTAGATACTACTGCATAATTAATCCCAAAGGTGATGGTGCCTTGTATGTATCAAAGGATATGCTTTGCAGCCTTCCAATGTAGCTCATGCATCTCCTGCATGAACCTTATGACTACTCCAACTACATAGGAGAGGTCTGGTATAGAGTGTGTGAGATACAACAAGCTCCCCACTAGCTGTATGTATAGTGTGTTGTCAACCAGTGGACTGTCCCCGCCATCCTCAAGTCTGACTCCTGATAGGAAAGGAGTCGGGGTAGACTTACAGTCTGTCATGTGAAATCTCTCAAGGATATCTCATGCATACTTGGCCTGAGACATTTTTATGCCTGATGCATCTTGACTGATATTGAGTCCAAGGAAGAAATGTAGAAGACCCATGTCCATCATAAAAAACCTGTAATGTAGAATCCTTTTGACTACAACAATCGCTAAAGTCAAGCAACCGGTGATCAACAAATCATCAACATACATTACTAGGAGTAGAAGTGAATCAATTGTTATGAGCATGTAAACATTTGGGTCTGATTTACAACATACAAAGTTATGTGACAACGGGTAGGAGTCCATATTGGAATAACATGCCCTCAGAGCCTGCTTGAGGCCATAAATAGAATTCTTCAGTCGACAGACCAAATATGAATCCTACATAAATCCTTGGGGATGCTCCATAGANTGAAGGTCTTGGTGAAGATGCCTACAGTCTGTTCTGCTGAAGGACAGAACTAGAGGTCGATGATCCCCTCGTGTACTATGTCCCATATGTAGTGCATGTGGATCTCCATGTGCTTCATCCGTTGCCTTTGAACTAAACCTCTGCAAAACTTCAGAGTTCTCTGGTTGTCACACCAGATGACGAACGATTGATGAAATTGAATTCCCAACTCAGTGAGAAAATGTTGTAGCCACATATCCTCAATGGTTATGTTAACTACCCCTCTATACTCTACCTCGACTGAATATAGAGCATTAGAAAAGTGTTTCTTTCTCGAACAACATATAGGCCCAGAACCAAGATTGAGTGAGTAACCCGATGTGGAATTTGCGATCAATGCTATCACCAGCCCAGTCAGAATTAATGAACCCGATGAGGTCCAATGTAGATACTACTGCATAATTAATCCCAAAGGTGATGGTGCCTTGTATGTATCAAAGGATATGCTTTGCAGCCTTCCAATGTAGCTCATGCATCTCCTGCATGAACCTTATGACTACTCCAACTACATAGGAGAGGTCTGGTATAGAGTGTGTGAGATACAACAAGCTCCCCACTAGCTGTATGTATAGTGTGTTGTCAACCAGTGGACTGTCCCCGCCATCCTCAAGTCTGACTCCTGATAGGAAAGGAGTCGGGGTAGACTTACAGTCTGTCATGTGAAATCTCTCAAGGATATCTCATGCATACTTGGCCTGAGACATTTTTATGCCTGATGCATCTTGACTGATATTGAGTCCAAGGAAGAAATGTAGAAGACCCATGTCCATCATAAAAAACCTGTAATGTAGAATCCTTTTGACTACAACAATCGCTAAAGTCAAGCAACCGGTGATCAACAAATCATCAACATACATTACTAGGAGTAGAAGTGAATCAATTGTTATGAGCATGTAAACATTTGGGTCTGATTTACAACATACAAAGTTATGTGACAACGGGTAGGAGTCCATATTGGAATAACATGCCCTCAGAGCCTGCTTGAGGCCATAAATAGAATTCTTCAGTCGACAGACCAAATATGAATCCTACATAAATCCTTGGGGATGCTCCATAGAGATCTCCTCAGAGAGATCACCATGAAGAAATTCATTCTTCAAGTCCATTTGATGGACTTTCCATCCCTTTGCTTCCACAATGGAAAGTGCCAAATGTATGGAATCCATCTTCACTATTGGAGCGAAGGTATCATCATAGTCAATGCCATGCACTTGTTGAAAGCTTTTGGAAACTAGCATGGCTCTGTATCTTCCAATCTTTTCATCTACTGTGATCTTGGTCTTGTAGACCCATAAGCACCTGACAAGTTTCGTTCCATAAGGAAGAGGAACTAGATCCCAAGTCTGGTTCTCGAGGAGGGAATTATACTCCTCCTACATGACGGATTCCCAAAAGGGATTTCCAACAGCCTTGCCATAAGACTGTGGATCTGAAGACTAAACCAATAAAAGATGCATGGGTGGCAATGGTTTAGTGGTAGTGAGTGCAAGAGGAGGCTCCTTGAAATCAGATCGAGACCTCCTAGTATCATATGGATCCCCAACAAGATCCCCTGCATCTTAAAGAATAGTCTTGTCTCACTTGGGAATCTTCTCTGGCTCTGCATATGCATCTGGATGCGCTAACTCTGCATCTGAATGTACTAACTTTGTATTAGGATCATCTAAATCCTTTTAATCATAACTCTCATNAATTAATGAACCCGATGAGGTCCAATGTAGATACTACTGCATAATTAATCCCAAAGGTGATGGTGCCTTGTATGTATCAAAGGATATGCTTTGCAGCCTTCCAATGTAGCTCATGCATCTCCTGCATGAACCTTATGACTACTCCAACTACATAGGAGAGGTCTGGTATAGAGTGTGTGAGATACAACAAGCTCCCCACTAGCTGTATGTATAGTGTGTTGTCAACCAGTGGACTGTCCCCGCCATCCTCAAGTCTGACTCCTGATAGGAAAGGAGTCGGGGTAGACTTACAGTCTGTCATGTGAAATCTCTCAAGGATATCTCATGCATACTTGGCCTGAGACATTTTTATGCCTGATGCATCTTGACTGATATTGAGTCCAAGGAAGAAATGTAGAAGACCCATGTCCATCATAAAAAACCTGTAATGTAGAATCCTTTTGACTACAACAATCGCTAAAGTCAAGCAACCGGTGATCAACAAATCATCAACATACATTACTAGGAGTAGAAGTGAATCAATTGTTATGAGCATGTAAACATTTGGGTCTGATTTACAACATACAAAGTTATGTGACAACGGGTAGGAGTCCATATTGGAATAACATGCCCTCAGAGCCTGCTTGAGGCCATAAATAGAATTCTTCAGTCGACAGACCAAATATGAATCCTACATAAATCCTTGGGGATGCTCCATAGATATCTCCTCAGAGAGATCACCATGAAGAAATTCATTCTTCAAGTCCATTTGATGGACTTTCCATCCCTTTGTTGCCGCAATGGAAAGTGCCAAATGTATGGAATCCATCTTCACTATTGGAGCGAAGGTATCATCATAGTCAATGCCATGCACTTGCTGAAAGCTTTTGGAAACTAGCATGGCTCTGTATCTTCCAATATTTCCATCTACTGTGATCTTGGTCTTGTAGACCCATATGCACCTGAAAAGTTTCATTCCAGAAGGAAGAGGAACTAGATCCCAAGTTTGGTTCTCGAGGAGGGAGTTATACTCCTCCTACATGACGGATTCCCAAAAGGGATTTCCAACAGCCTCGCCATAAGACTGTGGATATGAAGACTAAACCAAGAAAAGATGCATGGGTGGCAATGGTTTAGTGGTAGTGAGTGCAAGAGGAGGCTCCTCGAAATCAGATCGAGACCTCCTAGTATCATCTGGATCCCCAACAAGATCCCCTACATCTTAAAGAATAGTCTTGGCTCACTTGGGAATCTTCTCTGGCTCTGCATATGCATCTGGATGCGCTAACTCTGCATCTAAATGTACTGACTTTGTATCAGGATCATCTAAATCCTTTGAATCATAACTCTCATCTGAAGAAGAGTTGGCATGTGCATGCTCATCATCTTTGACAGGTGGAAGAACAAATATGTATGCATGTGACTGTTGAGGTACATGCGAGACACTTTCCTCGAATTGGACACTTCTCTCAATGATGATTCGGTTTGAGGAAATATCAATAACTTTGTATCCCTTCACACCATTGGGGTATCCAACAAAGATACGCTCTGTTCTTTGTGGATCAAGTGCCTTCCTCTTTTTAGAGGGATTCTGAGCCCATGCACGTGAACTGAAAATATGAAAGTGGGTCACTTCCGGTTTGAGGATGCTCTAAGCCTCATAGGGGGTCTTATCCTTGAAGTATCTATGGGGAGATATATTTTGGATGTAGGTTACAAAATTAAGTGCTTCATCCCATAATCTTTGTAGAAGTGACTTTACATGTAGCATACAATATGCCATCTCTTTTAGAGATCTATTTTTCCGCTCAACACCTCTGTTTTGCTGTAGAGTATAGGGAACCATGTGGTGCAACTGAATCCCTACCTCATGAAAAATATTATGTATCTCATGGTTGAATTACTCTCCCCTGTTATCAATTCAGAGGATTTTTATTTTCTTTCATGACTGTGTCTCAACAAGGGCTTTGAAATATTTGAGGTATTGAAAGACCTCTGATTTTTTCTTGAGAAAGTAAATCCATGTGAAGCATGAGAAATCATAAAATAAAATGAGCACATACCTTTCTTTAATGATTTATGGATGTGGAAAATGTCCCATGAGGTCACTATTGATTAGATCTAAATGAGAGGAATCTCTCTGAGTCTTTCCTTTGTCGAATTTATCTTGAGGGTGTTTTACAAGAACACATCCTTCATAAATTCCTTTGGATAAGTGGATGTCAGGTAGAACATCAACCATTCCCTACTTTCTAAGTTGTTGTATATATATGAATTTAAATTCATGAAACTTTCGTGCCATATCCTACTGCTTTCATCAACATTGGTATGCAGTAATGCAAAATCTGTTTCAATAAATTCAAAAAATGTGTAGAGTCTAGATTGATGATTTACCTCACTGGTAGAAATCGTAGAATTGGTTTGCATGTCATATATATCCACTACATCATGTGTGAATATGACTCTCTTTCCGGTGCCATAGTTAGTCATCTGATACATAGAGACAAGATTGACAGAAAGTTTGGGAACATGAAACAGATTCTCGAAGCTTCTGTTTGTGATCTCAATCCTTCCTTTTTCAGTGACCTCGATTGGAGAGTTGTCCCCCATTAGAATAGGAGGACATTTGCATGTATCCAATGAAGAATATACTTCTTTTGTGGCATCCATGTGGTGTGATTCTCCTGAATCTATGATCCAATCATTGGGAGAGGAGTTGATGGCAATCAAAGCATGACTAGAATTTCCTTTCTTGGGATTCTGATGATCTAAAATTGAAGAAGACTTGAAATACTTGAAATTACTGCAATGTAAATGTTATGTGTTTAAAGAAAATGGATCATTTTGCAACACATAGTTTTAGAAATTACTCATGCAAAATACACATAGACAACAACATAATTAATGAACATAAGCACATGAACACAAAAATTTGATAAAGGAGTTCACCCCTCTCTTGGGCTACATCTCCTGGTCCAACTTCCAATGGATCATTATTATTGATTGCTCAAAATGCTCAAAAACATTTCTTACAATGATCAAACTGACAAACCGACTGTTCCAATGGCTTGAGAGCGTCCAAAAACCCCTATCTGGGCTCTTTCGACACCTCAATCGATCGAAAAACGAAAAAGTTAGGCCTCCTGGAAGTCTCCCCTTCAAGCTTGTTGTCTCTGCATCAACAAATTGCACCCTTGTTGTTTGAACCTGGCTCACATGCAAATTTAAGCGTGAAAACCCAACACCGGGCGCAACTGCGCCAATGGTGCAAATCGTAGGATGATTAAGGGCATGCCAGCCCCTAACCACCTAGCACCTGGGCGTATGGGTCATGTGACCTTGCACATTTGGAAAAAGTGGTTAAGTCGTTACAAAACCGTGTAACTCCCTCCGCGCTCCAGTTCGTGGGCATATGGCATAATATATAGAAACCATGGGCTATGTGTTATAAACCCACACGCCAATGGTCGGGCTACAATTTATGTATTATGGTCATATGTGAATCAAACGACCGCGGGTCGGGGCTAAGCCCCG
>JZKD02S1657184.1:55073-72312 GCA_000966675.3 Picea glauca
TGTTTCCTCAAGGAGGCGATGTCTGCATTATTTTTCTTTATCATCTCCTCTGCATCTTTGACGTTCGAAGGATCATAGCCGATCTTGAGGACCAGCTCCTCCAAAGTCTTGATTCTATTATCCTTCGCAAAGGACGATATCTTTTCTAGCTTGAGTTGTGTTTGAGCATTGTTTAGTGATACCTGTAGTTTGGTAGCAGAAGCATAAGAATGTGCCAATGTATGGAATACCATCTCCCCTATCTGTTTGTGCAGATCCATCTAATCTGCAGGGTGCACATCCTTCATCTGGAATTCGAAGGTGGCCCTCTTGTAGTCTGTAATCACCTTGGGGTCTGGTACCTGTGCCTGGAGGAAGGCCATGTGCATCCTGCCCTTTTCTATGTCAAATGCAGATAATAGTTTGTGCTTCTCTGTCGCCGTATTCTTCTGAAACTGGGCATAAGTACTGCTGGTAAGGGTCTGATTCTTTTTCTTAATAATCTCGTACTTCTCGAAAATGCTCAACTTGGGCCCAGCCTTGCCCGGATGAGTGTCTAGTGGGGAATCTGAGGATTTCTTTGGCACTGTTGGGGTGATTCCCTGATATAGGCTTGAGCCGAAAGGTTGAATGATAGATTTGATCACCATGGTAGGTGGGGCCTCTTTCTCCCCATTAGGGCTGGGAACTGTGGTTGTCTTGGGCCTCTTAGTATGTAACTGGAACTCTTCAGACGACACCTCCGTGACAGGCAGAGATGATTCTTGTCGAGGCCTTTTTTCCTTAGGGACTTGTGGCGTGGAAGTTGGAGTCACAGTGGTAGGGGGAACCTACTGTTCCACTTCAACCAAGGTTTCAAGCACCCACACCGTCTGATTAGCGAATTTCTCAATCTCGAGCTTAGCTTCGTGAACGTATGGGATATTTTTGTTTTTCACCCACATTTATGAGATGATCCCGTATGGATCATAGTGCCATGGGAAGATCATAAAGAACTTCATTTCTTTCAACATCATGTCAGCTTCTTCCCTGGCGCCTCGACTGTTGCAGATGAAAGGGCCAATCTGCCCCTTGATTCTGAGCTGTTGCTTTTTCTTCAAGGATACAAAATGGATGTCATATGAATTCATGATTTGTCTTATATACTCTAAAGCAAAGACTCTTACCGACAAATATTTGGGCATCTTGTAGGGCGAAAATTCGCATCCGAATACTCTGATCTCGATGTGGTTTTGATACAGGTACCAATCCCTAGTCTTTGTGTTGTCCGAGAGATGCAAAATTCTCTAGAATTCGTCATTTATTCTAGGCTCGGTCCTGCCGTTCAACATGCTTACCACCGGGTGGTAGAACAGATAGATGAAATCCTTGAAGCTATATTCTATGGAGTTATGCTTCAACAAAGAGGTACATGCTATGACTGGCTGAGGCCTTCCATCTGCGTCCATCTTCTGCATGGAGAAACTAAATTTATCTGCTTGAAAGTAAACAAACATGTAGGCCAGTATAAACGAATATCTGAACATGCTTTCCATGCCAAAGTTCATGAACTGTTCATGAATATTGTTGGCCAAGAAGGTGCTGAAATCAAATTGTGTGGTGATCTTTTCATCAGTGGAGAAAATTGATAGAAAACCCAGAATGGGCTCATCTATTCACTGGTCGAAATAGTACCCTAATAGAGCACAAAGGGAGGAAATGACCTGGTTTCCCTTGGTGGAGAACATGGACGACGGGTAAGGGGGATTTGTGGAAGGGAATTGAGCGGAGGTTGGAAGGAAAAGATCGAATATTTGAGCTCTCTGGGGAAAAGTCATCTTCTGATACAACTCTGTAAGGATTTCTATGTTGAAAGGAGCCGTAGAGTCTGCACGGGGAATTTGTATCATCTGGTCTATGTCTTCAGGAGTGATGAGGAACAGGGTGTCTTCGGATGACGATATGACGACTCTCTGTTCGAGAATATAGTGAGCTTGGCATTTAAGTGCGAACTCGAGAAAATGGTATATCTGGGGAAAAAGGTAAAGGGGAAAATTGGATTCCCAGAGTCCAATTTCATCGCTTTGGTCCAGGAAAACCTCCTTGATCCATGAATGGAGGTCTAAGAAATTGAAATCGCATTTTCTATCTATGATCAATCTGTCTTTATCAACCAGTGGGATTTTGTCCAGGTCGACAGGAGGCGGGAGAAAAGGATTCTCCTCTCCTTCTGCTTGTCTTGGCTTTGGCGCCATATCTACAATAGTACCTGCAATAAAAATGAAGTTAGTGGGGTCGAATGACTGTGGATGAAGGTGACAGAAAATAAATGGAGGCGTAAGAGGTAAATTTTTCTGGTGCGATGGATGAATAGTGAATGAAGGGGGAATAACGATAGTTTTATTTAAAACTGGGGTCGGTTGGGCGCAGGAGACAGGTCAACAGGATAACGAGTATGTTATCCAGTAATAAATGGACAACGGGCCACTTGGGGGTGATATGGCAGATGACGGTGGCCAAAACATACGGACGGGTGACGTGGCTGCTAGGGATTGGAGGTGAAAGTCGCAATAAGGGGCTGATCATGAGTGAAAGGGGGTAGGGGACTGACAGCCGTTATGAGATGGGACATAACTCGGGAACAAGTGGAACAAGTTGAAGATGACGTCCATAAGTGACAGTGGCTGTCAGATAGCATATGGTGATGGGACTTCGGGACCAATGGGCTGATGCCACGTATGAAAAGGGGCCCGCCAGAGGGAGATAACCATTCCGGAGCCCCCCCTCGGTTAAAAGTAGAACATCAAGGGGGTCTGAAATCCATTGTGGGCCATTGATCTGGGCACCTATTTCTGGGCCGTAGATCCAAGTGCGCTCTTTAACAGTCATTCTGAACCCCCCCCCCCTCCATTAAAGGCAGAACGGACGGGGGGGTCCGGAATGAAATCTGGACAGTTGATTTAAGCGCTCATCCTTGGGCCGTCCAGATGTGCGCCAATGTTATCAGCGATTCCAGACCCCCCTCTGGTTAAAAGTAGAATGGCTGGGGGGGTCCGAAATTCTCTGTACACCGTAGATATGAGCGCCGCGATCAGGACCGTTGAAAAGTGCATGGAGCATAAACTGGGAGCGGAGAACACATGCGCTGGGGGGAAACTTAGGATAAAATCATTTTATGGGTTTTTTCCCCAAATTTTCAAAGAAACACCACCATGGGGCTTCGACCAAACTATCCTTTAGGCATTTGAGACATGGTGCAACACTTTACATCAAGCTGACTTTATTGGAGTGAAACAATGAAGCAACTAACCTACATGCTAACCTATCTTCCTATGACAGTTAACCCAGATTAAACTGTTGGGTTAAGAAATTACTCTACCCTAGGGCTATCTGACCAGGATTAGACAGTCTGGCTAGATTTATTCACTAATCTAACCTAGACACTTTGGCTAAAATTAAACTATTTAGCCAAATCATTCACTACCCTATCAACATCAAATTTAAAAAGAACTTGGCCATGCTTGAAAGGTATGGCCAAGTTACTATTATTGCATGGGGCCTTTATTTCAATTCTTTTATGCCCTCTTTTTCTTTTCTTTTCTTTTTTCTTTTCTTTTATTTTTTCTTTTTTTTCTTTTCAAATTATTTGCAGAATGAAAAATCATTTGTCAACAAAAATACTAGAGACAGATAATATCCCATTCACCAGTTGATTCCCATAACTTATGGGGTGATAACACCATAATTCACCATAATCAACTGATGTCATGCTTTCCATTTTTTCCAACACCCTTGTCTTGAAAAAGGAATATTGAGATTTGGTCATTTATGAGCTTGATAACTATTTATCAATTTGATTTTTTTTCCCAAGCTCGGCGCTGCTGAAATCACTAGTTCAGACAACGTGCAAATTGTGCTACAGGATGGACTGTTAGAGCTGAATTAGAGGATGAGGTGGATTTAAAAGTTCCATAGCTTGTTGTATATCTTCCATCATTATCTACAACCTCTAGGTATTTCGTGAGTCCTTTCAACTGCATGGGAAAGTATTAATATACACCTGCCTCATCTTTTGGTAGCGCATGGCACTGCAGACTGCATCCTCTCTCATCCATTTTCATATGTATCTCTTCTTCCATCGACTCTATAACTATTTGCAACTGAATTTCACCTATACTAAGGTCAAGCTATTCTTCTTCAAAATATTAAATGACCATTCATTCATTTGGCTCTTGTGTCCATACTGCGCTACAGAAAGTTCCTACCAAAACTAAGCTACATATCCCCTGTCTTAGTGTTTCATTTTCCTTGAATTTTTCAGTGCCATCTTCTGTATTCACAAGATCCATGCATTAGCCTTCTTTATTCACTCTTTCATCCTTCGTTTTATCTCAAAATCTTCTGGCAGTGAGAAGAATAACAATCCCTACCCTTTAAATTTTTGATGACCATTGTATGGTGGAAGAAAATTGAGCAGTGCATCCCTGCATACCTTTCCTCAGAGTTTCTTTCTCTCATTTTTAAAAGAAAAGCCATCATACTAGTCTATTGTTAATTTAAAAGTAATTTGGAGGAAAATCCTTGAGAGAGCAACCATTAGCCACTGTCAATTCTCATAGATATTTTCCTTTGTTTGCTTCCTTTACCCCTCACTACATCACATCCTTTGCTCCCCTGTTTATATCCATGGAGACACCTCAAAGGAATAACTCTCACAAGGGAGGGAGTGTGGTCATGAATGAACCTTATGACATGCACCTATTTGATGATGAGCCAATGGTCAAGGAGGTTTTCCAAAGGGTTGGTTGCCTCTCTTTTTGTCAAAAAAATGTAGAGGGGACACCCTAAAGTAGCAAGGCAGTTTGCATTACACTTTGATGGCATTAAGACCAAGGTGGGAAACCTTGAGTTTGAGGTATCTAAGGCCTCTATTGCAGCAACCATTGAGATACCTAATACTGGTGAGAGGTGGTTCAAATCCATGATCCTTAATGCTGCCTTTTCCAAGGACTTCCTCAAACCAGAGTATTAGAAAGACAATTTGTCTAAGGGATTGCCTAGGAGCCACCTAGTTGAAGGCTTTGAGAAAATGTTGAAGATCATCCAGAGATATTTTACATGCAAGGGAAGGTTTAACATGATATACCATTATCATATAAGAATCTTGCTACATTTCACTTGTAAGGATGCAATGAATATCCCTTTTTATTTTTTGAGGAGTATGGGAAAGATGTATGATAGAGTCCAAGAAACTTCCAAGGATGTGGACACTAGTGTCTTCCACTCTGGGTTGATTAGGATGTTGTTGATGGAAGAGTTGAAGAAAAGGAATATTCCTTGGGAATAGTTCATTTTCTTTGCCCATATTTAGCTAGATATAACCTCTACCCCTCAATCTAGGATGCAGAGCCCTTTTCCATCTAGTAGTATTTCCCCAAAAAGAACATGCAGGAAGAGAAAAAGTAAACCCACTACTCAAGACAAAGAAACCCCCAACGAAATTGAAGAAGAAGAGAGGGAGGTTCATCACTCTCCACAGAGATATTTTTCACCTCCTCCTGCACCTCAATTGGAAGAAGTACCTTCATACACCAAAACCACAACCAAGAGGGGAAGGAAGTTGCATTTCCCTTCACCTTCTCCAGCATCTAAGATCAGAATCAGGAAGCCCTTTACTAGATCATCAGCCTACAAGGAATTTTTTGAAGCAGAAGTCTTACCCAAGGCTTTAGTTCCAAGGAAAGAGAAATATAAGGGTAAAGGAATTGAGAAGCCTATTGAGGTGATAGAAAAAGCCTTTGTTCAACAAAAAGATAAAGGTAAATCCACTGAGAAACCTATTGAGGTTATCAACATCAACACTACACCTAGTAATCCCACTTTCAAAATATTGATCAGACATCTCAGAGAGGCTAGGAAAGAAGTTGCTCATTTGAAGGAAGAACGTTTGACTAAGAGAAGAAAGATGATGGATCTCATGGACATGTACAGTGAAACCCTTGATCTGGAAAGGTTTTTAGAAAGAAGAGCCCTGCCTCTCCATAGGCAACTTAAGACCCTCTACAGGAAAACAAAAGCTTTCAGTCCCAAAAGAGAAATATCAAGGAGGAATTGCAACATTTCAAGGATGAAATGGCCCAGATGAACTTAAATTTTATGGTACAATATGCAATAGAAAGAGATGAACTTGCAGTTAAAAGGAGTATCCCTGCAAATGAAAAATATGTTGCTATGACAGAGGGACGTTCTCTTGCAACAAGGAGGAGTGCTAGATTGATGAAGTCTTTAGGGAATGACATATCCATTTTTGTGGGTGGTCTCTTTTTGCAAGTGTGAAATGATCAAGGAACTATGATTTTTTCCACCTATACAGGAATCTATAGGCTCCTAGTTCATCAGCTAAGTTTTTTGTGTTTTTGAAGGATTGGTTTCATCACACAGAAAAAACACAGAGATTCAAAGGAGCTACAAAATATCCTACAAGATGTTATGCAATTGCGCTATCAAAGGAGCTACAAAATATCCTACCCAAAATCAGCAATGGTGCTACGGAATCTGCATAACTATTTTATGGAGTGGCACTACAGAAATTGCACAGTCATTACACTAGAGTGGCGCTACCGAAACTGCAGATCTATTTCAGGAGCAACGCTACCAAAACTATAGAGCTACATTGGATTGGCACTACTGAAACTGCAGATCTATTTCAGGAGAAGTGTTATGTAATCTGCAGAGCTGTTACACATGAAGTGCTATGGAATCCATAGGTTTCAAAGGGATCTACAAAATTGGCTTCCAAATGTGGTACAGAATGGAGCTATGAACTATCCCTTGCAGTCAAAGGTTCGAATTCATGATTCCTTGATTTTTGATGATGTGGAGAGAAGAAAGGATCACAGGTGGCAGATTGGAAGCAACATATGACCATTGGAGGACACTTGGCACTAAAAAATAATGCGCCTAGGATAGAATACATGCCATTTCATTCTTGTTGGAGTGGTTTCCAACATGGCTCCTAAATTGTAGAGGTTTGTTAAGATCTGTTAGCACATGTGTTATAATTGTAGTTGTTTTGGAGAATCCTAGGATAGGAAGGCCTACTCACACCTCTAGTTGTTGCCTTTCCTCTTTTGATTATAAATACATCTTCTAAATGATTAGAGAGGTTTGAATGTTTGAAAAGGGTTCCCTGATTGTAACATTTTTTACTAAGTAAGTTGTTCTCTGGTTATGTATTGGACTTGAGACATTTTGATTAGTAAAAGTCAGTTTCCTTTTATATCATCTTGTTGCCTCTTATCCTGAAATAATCATGATTGGAAGATCCATATGAGATGTTGTGGTTGTGTTATGATGAATGTTTGATTATAATACTGCTATGAATGTTTTTCAGTGTTCTTAAAATTTAAGTTCAAGAAGTTCTTATGACTGAGTTTTCTTCTCTTGGCTGCTTGAAGACCTGATGTTAATAGAATACCTTTCCATTTTCCTCACTAAGTCTTCCTCCTATTCATTTTTACCCCAAATCACTGACTAAATTTAATCAAGACCTCATTTTGCATGCTAGCTCGGGTTTTTGAGTTAAAACATTCTTATTCCGAGTTTTGTCCATTTCACCTTTAAACACTCAATAAAATTTACAAATATTTTGATGGGTATTGGGCTTATCCTCTTGCAATATGAGGGTGATTCTCATTGATAACATTCTTAGCGTCATTTCCAGGGAACGAATTGAAGACATTTCCCTAGGATTGAATGATAAAGCAATATTGATTCTGAAGGTGCATTAGAAATCAATACATTGAAGATTGCAACTTGCACCTGGCGACTCCACTGTTTCAGTTGTGGCTCCCAAAGGCAGACACACGAGGTATACTCCACATCTACCTATGGAAACACCTGAAGCTGACCCATAGAAGATTATCAAGAAAGGAAAATCTTCTCCAGAAGGATTTTTAGTTGTTGTACTAGGTACTTCTGGTCATTCCCATGATTCTACTTTTAAAACTCCAGTAGCCATATCTAACCCTCCTTTTTTACCTTCTATTGAAGTGTATAGAAGTTTGGATTTTGAAAATTACCCTGTTGAATACTCATCTTTTAGCCCCCAAGTCAAATAATAAATTTTTGAAACCCTTGTTTCTCCTAATGTTGTAAACTGGTTCAGACTTGAGAGTCTTGAGTATTTTCCTACTTTAGGCTTTCCTACTCCTCCTATCAAAGTTATTGTGACTAAAAAAGAGGAAACCTCATTTCCCTTGAACCTTATACCATATTCCCCCAAGACTCAATCTCTTCCTTTGAAAACTAAAACCTCTCCATCCAATTTTCCTCTTTCGCCAAAAATCTAGACTATATTTGCAGCTGTCAAAAATCCATCTCCCCCTTGTTCCCCTACAGTTCAAAGCCCAATGGAAAGTGTTAATATTCCTAGAAATATGATGGATGGTAGATGCCACGTATTCCCCTCTTATTTTACCTCATACTATGAATTATCTCCTAGTTGGAGACTACCTTAAGTACATGCCCAAGTTTACTGGGGAGGAAGACACAACTATAGAAGAACACCTTGCATATTTTTATATTTATGCATATAATCTTAACATTGAAAGTGAAGATGTATGGATGAGAGTATTTGTACAGAGCCTTGATGGTGAGGCTAGAAAATGGTTTAGGGGTTTGACTCCTAGATCTATTTTTGGGATTGAATCTTTAGATGATGCCTTCTTGAGGCATCGGGGGGATAAAAAAGATTTCCTTTATCATATTACAAAATTTGGATCACTTAAGAGGAAAGAAGGGGAATCTGTTTCTGACTTCTCAAAAAGATTCAATAAAATGTACAACAAGATTCCCACTAAAATAAATCCTACAGAAACCTCTGCCAATATTACCCATGACAGTGCTTTTCACCCTAAGTTCGGCCTCTTGTTGAGAGAAAGAATGTCTACCTCTTTATCTCATATTCAATATGCATCCTTAGAAGTAGAACTCAATATATTGGCGGCTGACAAAATTAGGGGAAAATATGATAGATATAGAAGGAAAGGTAGGGCTGAAGCTTTAACTCTGAATCCCCTATTGTCCACCCCCAGGTTGATGAACTTACAAAATTGGTAAAATCACTTTATACTGAAATAGAGAAGTTGAAACTTGATGGAAAACAAAACTATAAAAACTCACATAATGCTGACAATCGAGGTAATTTTAGAAGACCAAATAATTCCCCTCTGGTCCTCCAAAGAGATCCAAGAAATAGGGATAGGATGACCAAAAAGTTCAAACCCCTCTCCAAAACAACCTCGTTGTTGATGAAGAAGGAGAAGATGAAGAAATTGATCTTGAAATCCATTGTCTTGGCGACACCTCTTCATCTCCTCATTTGACCCAATATGCATATGAAGAGTCTCTCATGGATAATCAATTAAATGAATTTATTAAAGGAGAAAAAAAAATGGCAATCCTAATAGATACAACCTAAGGTCCAAAAAAAAGAGAGGGAAAGACTGACACTTCTGATCAGCCCACTAAAACAAAAAAAATTGATAAGGCTGTGATAGCTAGTAGCAAAGGAAAATATGTGCAAAGCCCTCAAACATTGGTTAAGATCCCTGCCCGAGAAGTTAAAGAGATTTTGAAATCCCTAGCCTCCTTTAGCTTTGAAAATGAAATCCTAAAGATCAAAATCCATGTACCTTTTTTGGAGCTGATTAAGAATGAGGAATTTAAAAGATAACTTTCTAAAATGCTGCAACCTGAGCCTTCTTCTAATTCCACAGATTTAGTTAAACTTCAAGATGAAAAACCATTGGTTATCTTGGGACCTTTGGTAGAGGATAGAGATGATTCTTCCCCTCCTTTCTATACACCATTGAACATTCATGATAAAGTGTTGCACAAATGCTTGATGGAATCAGGGGCATCTCACAATATCATGCCTAAAATAGTCATGGATGAGCTTGGGTTGGAAATTACAAAATTACCATGACTTATACTCTTTTGAATCTAGGAAAGTGAAGTTTCTTGGGGTTATCAAAGATCTGGTTGTTACCTTGTTTCAATTGCCAATGAAAAGTGTGGTCATGGATATTGTGGTGGTTGATGCCCCCCCATAAGTTTGGGATTCTCTTGTCAAGATATTGGATAAAAAGACCAGGGGGAACCTTCCAGATGGACCTTTCATATGCCACCATTCCTGTGTTTGGGGGAGAACATAGAAGGATTTACATGGAGGCTCAATTAGCCTACATCATCAGTGATGAAGAAAATCCCACCAACCATCCTATTTTTTCAATTGATATTGATTTAGGATCTAGTATATTGTAGCTCACTGATGCTCCTCAACCTCCTATTGAAATCAGAAAATGTTCCATTACCTCTTGTGAAGAGTCTCTTCCTAATACCTCTGTTTGGAATATTTTTTCTGATGGGTTTTCTTCTAAAGAAGGTGTTGGTGCTGGGGTAGTCTTTATTTCCCCTACTCAAGAGATCATTTCTTTATCTTACAAGCTTGAATTTGAAACTTCAAACAATGTGGATGAATATGAGGCTCTTGTTTTGGGTTTGAGGGCTGGCAAAGACATGAGGATTGAAGAGCTAGCAGTGTTTGGAGATGTTAAATTAATTGTTCATCAAATAAAAAATATGTATCAAGTTAAACACCCAAGGTTAAGGACTTACATAAATCAAGTTTGGGATCTTGTTGATAGTTTCTTCTTAGCTTTTAATATCTCATTTGTTCCAAGAGAGGAGAACACTATGTAAGATTCCTTGGATGTTTCGACAAGTAATTTAAGAGTTCCTTTTCCCCCTAAACTCAAATATGATGTGGAAGTGAAGTATAGACCCTCTATACTTGACAATGTCAAACATTGGAAGGTTTTTGAGGATGATCTTGATATAAAAAGATTTCTTGAGACTGTAGATGAGTTTTATGCCTTACATATTGATCAAGATCATGATATTGAAAAAAACCCTCATGTTGATATTTTTTTGAATAAAATTGCTGACCATTATATTGTTCAGTTGCCCAGTAACGATATTCCAAAGGGACTAGTTCATTTGGAGAGATTGTTTGATAGAAATGATGTTGTTGTAAAGGTTAAAGGTTCAATTGAAAATGTTGATGTGACTGAATGCAATTTAGGTACAAAGGAGGATCCAAAGTATGTTAAGTTGTTTAGCAGCTTGTTAAAAGAACAAAGGGATGAATATGTTAAGCTCTTAAAAGATTTTTTTGATGTGTTTTCTTGTAAATATGAAGATTTGAGAACATATGACACAAGCATCATTGAACATAAGATCCCTTTGAAAGAGGAGACCAAGCCATTTAGGAAGAAACTCAAATAATTAAATCCTATGTTGCTGCCTATTATGGAAAATGAAGTAAAAATGATTTTGGATGCCAAGATCATCATTCCTTTGAGATAATCTAAATGGGTGGCTAACTTGGTCCCAGTGAGGAAGAATAATGAGGAAATAAGACTATGTGTCGAATTCAGAAATTTGAATAAAAGCTCCAAGAAAGATAATTACCCCTTACCAAAGATGGAGCACATTTTGCAGAGGGTGACAAGTTCATCTAGGATGTCTATGATTGATGGATTTTCTGGCTACAGTCAGATCTCTTTCTTACCTGAAGATAGAGAGAATACAACCTTCACTACTCCTTGGGGCACATTCATGTATGCCAAAATTCCCTTCGGATCGATGAATGCATGAGCAACCTTTCAACGAGCAATGGATATTTCCTTTATTGGGGAGAAGGAAAAGTTTGTAGTCATATACTTAGATTAAATTACAGTGTTCTCACAATCTGATAAAGAAAATTATCATCATTTAAAAAATGTTTTCTTGAAGTGCAGAAAGTTCGGTCTCTCTCTCAATCCTAAAAAGTCTTTGGTTGCTATGAAGGAGGGGAAATTGTTGGGGCACATTGTATCAACAAAAGGGGTAAGAATTGATTCAAGTAGAGTAGAATCCATCTAGACCTTGTCTCTCCCTAGATCCAAGAAAGAAGTTCAATTTTTCTTGGGGAAAATCAATTTTCTAAGAAGGTTCATTTCAAATTTTGTTGAATTGGTAAAGTACATTACAGCCATGCTTAGGAAAGGAAATGAGGTCAAATGGACTACTGAGTCTTGAGATTCTTTTGATCAAATAAAAAAGACCTTGACTGAATCACCTATGCTCATCATCCCTGAATACTCCAAGAATTTTCTGATATTTTCCTTTGCTTCATTTGACATAGTAGCTGTTGTTTTATTGCAAAAAACTGCAAAAGGGTTAGAGCAACCTATTTCCTTTTTCAGGAGGGCATTGAGGGATGCATAAATTAAATATGATATCATGGAAAATAAGGCTTACGAGTTGGTCAAATCCCTTAGGGATTTCATAGTATATGTTTTACATTCAAATATTTTTGCATATGACCCTTCAACCTCAGTGAAAGAGATACTTATCCAGCCTGATATAGATGGGAGGAGAAGCAAATGGATTACAAAAATTCTGGAATTTGACCTTGAAATAAAGCCCACTAAATTGGTGAAAGGCCAAGGTTTAGCTAGGTTGTTGGATGAATCAAATTACAAATCTTTGGGGGTTAATTTCATAAACATAAACTCAGAAAATCAACAAGCTGAGTTGGCTGATAAAGGTTCTCATGTCAGCCCAAAGTTGGAAGAATGCACTTGGTATAAGGACATCATATATTTTCTGCAAATGTTACAACCTCCTGATGGTTTGGAAAAGAACAAGGTAAGAGCTTTGAAGCTTAAAGAAATCAGATATTTTCTTATTGGCCAAGTTTTGTATTGGAAAGATCCTCTAGAAGTTCTTTTGAGATGTCTAGATCCACATGAGACCCAAAAGGTCATGACTGATTTTCATGATAGTTTATGTGGGGGCCATCACTTTTGTAGAACCACATCCTATTAAATCCTTAGAGCTGGGTATTTTTGGCCTAGCCTTTTTACTGATGTTTGTGCAAATATTAGAGCTTGTGTCAAATGCCAAATTTTTTCTAGAAATAAGCAGCTCAAATATTTTCCATTGAAGCCTGTGGTAGCTTAATGACCTTTTCAGCAGTGGGGCCTAGACTTCATTGGGGAAATCCATCTCGCTTCAAGTGGTCAACATAGGTGGATTTTGAATTCCACTGATTAATTCACCAAATGGATAGAAGGCATTCCTACTAGGAATGCCTCCCATAAGGTAATCATTAGTTTTATTGAGTATATCATGTCAAGATTTGGTTGCCCGAACAAAATTGTTACTGACAATGCTGCATCTTTCAAGGCTAAACCATTGTTCAAGTTTTGTGAGCAGTATAGGATTACATTGATTCATTCTACTCCTTACTACCCCCAAGGGAATGGATTGGTAGAATCCTCTAACAAGAGCCTTATAAAGATTATCAAGAGATTGTTAGAAGACAACAAGAAAGCATGGGACTCAAAGCTGAAATTTGCTTTGTGGGATGATAGAGTTACAGCAAAAAGGTCACTTGGTGTCTCTCCCTTTCAACTTGTATATGGGGTTGAGGATATCTTTCCTACTCATATTTCCTTTCCTGTAGAAAAATTCTTCCAGGACTACCAAGGAGAACTTGATGATATGGTCAGAAGGATACAATAGTTGGTAGAAGTGCAATAGACTATGGAGAAGATATTGGACAAAGCACATGACCATCAACACAAGATCAAGCAAGCCTTTGAAAAGAAGGTAAGAAAAGAATATTTCCAGTTGGGAGATCTAGTGCTCAAGTGGGATGAACCCAAGAAAGACAAAGGAAACCATGGTAAATTTGAAGCCTTGTGGATTGGTCCCTTCAAGATTTCTGAGGTATTTTCAAATAACAATTATAAGTTGCAGAATTTGGAGGATTCCAAAGTTTTTGGTGGCCCTGCCAATGGGCACTTTCTGAAAAAAAAATTTATTTTTCTTAAGCCATGAGTGGATTTCGATTCATTGTAAATATAATTTTTGTTTTATTTCTTATTAAATAAGTGACCCCATAGCCATAGGATAAGACATTGAACCTGCTTGTTCTTGGTAGCTCATAGGGAGCATGCCATCCACTGTGGAGCCAATGTTATCACATGAAGTTGGCATGGGTCTTTTATCCCTTAGGTTTTTAATTTTTATCCTTTAGTCTTTATGTTTTCTTCATTTTTATCTTTTTGATCTACTTAGGTTAGTCTAAACAAATAAAGACTTGGGTTTTGGCTCATTGTTTGGCCCATACATATGATTTTATCCTAGGTTCATTTTATGGTTCATGTCTTTGACTCACCTTTTGACTTGAAACCAAGCATTATCAACCCCATGATCCTAACGATTTGAAAATTCAGTCCATCCACTCATGATATTTATCCTTTCCATGTTGTCCCTATGTCCATTAAGGGGGTCAAATCAATCTTTGAAAAGGGCACTGCCAACTCATTAGGCGTTTCTGTAACGCACCTTGTCCTATGCTCCTTTACCATAATTCGCCATAATAAAATGATGTCATGATTTCCATTGTTTTCAACGCCCTTTTATTTAAAAAGGAATATCAATATTTGGTCATTTATGAGCTTGATAACTATTTGTCAATTTGAATTTTNTGTTTCCTCAAGGAGGCGATGTCTGCATTATTTTTCTTTATCATCTCCTCTGCATCTTTGACGTTCGAAGGATCATAGCCGATCTTGAGGACCAGCTCCTCCAAAGTCTTGATTCTATTATCCTTCGCAAAGGACGATATCTTTTCTAGCTTGAGTTGTGTTTGAGCATTGTTTAGTGATACCTGTAGTTTGGTAGCAGAAGCATAAGAATGTGCCAATGTATGGAATACCATCTCCCCTATCTGTTTGTGCAGATCCATCTAATCTGCAGGGTGCACATCCTTCATCTGGAATTCGAAGGTGGCCCTCTTGTAGTCTGTAATCACCTTGGGGTCTGGTACCTGTGCCTGGAGGAAGGCCATGTGCATCCTGCCCTTTTCTATGTCAAATGCAGATAATAGTTTGTGCTTCTCTGTCGCCGTATTCTTCTGAAACTGGGCATAAGTACTGCTGGTAAGGGTCTGATTCTTTTTCTTAATAATCTCGTACTTCTCGAAAATGCTCAACTTGGGCCCAGCCTTGCCCGGATGAGTGTCTAGTGGGGAATCTGAGGATTTCTTTGGCACTGTTGGGGTGATTCCCTGATATAGGCTTGAGCCGAAAGGTTGAATGATAGATTTGATCACCATGGTAGGTGGGGCCTCTTTCTCCCCATTAGGGCTGGGAACTGTGGTTGTCTTGGGCCTCTTAGTATGTAACTGGAACTCTTCAGACGACACCTCCGTGACAGGCAGAGATGATTCTTGTCGAGGCCTTTTTTCCTTAGGGACTTGTGGCGTGGAAGTTGGAGTCACAGTGGTAGGGGGAACCTACTGTTCCACTTCAACCAAGGTTTCAAGCACCCACACCGTCTGATTAGCGAATTTCTCAATCTCGAGCTTAGCTTCGTGAACGTATGGGATATTTTTGTTTTTCACCCACATTTATGAGATGATCCCGTATGGATCATAGTGCCATGGGAAGATCATAAAGAACTTCATTTCTTTCAACATCATGTCAGCTTCTTCCCTGGCGCCTCGACTGTTGCAGATGAAAGGGCCAATCTGCCCCTTGATTCTGAGCTGTTGCTTTTTCTTCAAGGATACAAAATGGATGTCATATGAATTCATGATTTGTCTTATATACTCTAAAGCAAAGACTCTTACCGACAAATATTTGGGCATCTTGTAGGGCGAAAATTCGCATCCGAATACTCTGATCTCGATGTGGTTTTGATACAGGTACCAATCCCTAGTCTTTGTGTTGTCCGAGAGATGCAAAATTCTCTAGAATTCGTCATTTATTCTAGGCTCGGTCCTGCCGTTCAACATGCTTACCACCGGGTGGTAGAACAGATAGATGAAATCCTTGAAGCTATATTCTATGGAGTTATGCTTCAACAAAGAGGTACATGCTATGACTGGCTGAGGCCTTCCATCTGCGTCCATCTTCTGCATGGAGAAACTAAATTTATCTGCTTGAAAGTAAACAAACATGTAGGCCAGTATAAACGAATATCTGAACATGCTTTCCATGCCAAAGTTCATGAACTGTTCATGAATATTGTTGGCCAAGAAGGTGCTGAAATCAAATTGTGTGGTGATCTTTTCATCAGTGGAGAAAATTGATAGAAAACCCAGAATGGGCTCATCTATTCACTGGTCGAAATAGTACCCTAATAGAGCACAAAGGGAGGAAATGACCTGGTTTCCCTTGGTGGAGAACATGGACGACGGGTAAGGGGGATTTGTGGAAGGGAATTGAGCGGAGGTTGGAAGGAAAAGATCGAATATTTGAGCTCTCTGGGGAAAAGTCATCTTCTGATACAACTCTGTAAGGATTTCTATGTTGAAAGGAGCCGTAGAGTCTGCACGGGGAATTTGTATCATCTGGTCTATGTCTTCAGGAGTGATGAGGAACAGGGTGTCTTCGGATGACGATATGACGACTCTCTGTTCGAGAATATAGTGAGCTTGGCATTTAAGTGCGAACTCGAGAAAATGGTATATCTGGGGAAAAAGGTAAAGGGGAAAATTGGATTCCCAGAGTCCAATTTCATCGCTTTGGTCCAGGAAAACCTCCTTGAGCCATGACTGGAGGTCTAAGAAATTGAAATTGCATTTGCTATCTATGATCAATCTGTCTTTATCGACCAGTGGGATTTTGTCCAGGTCGACAGGAGGCGGGAGAAAAGGATTCTCCTCTCCTTCTGCTTGTCTTGGCTTTGGCGCCATATCTGCAATAGTACCTACAATAAAAATGAAGTTAGTGGGGTCGACTGACTGTGGATGAAGGTGACAGAAAATAAATGGAGGCGTAAGAGGTAAATTTTTCTGGTGCGATGAATGAATAGTGAATGAAGGGGGAATAACGATAGTTTTATTGAAAACTGGGGTCGGTTGGGCACAAGAGACAGGTCAACAGGATAACGAGTATGTTATCCAGTAATAAATGGACAACGGGCCACTTAGGGGTGATATGGCAGATGACGGTGGCCAAAACATACGGACGGGTGACATGGCTGCTAGGGATTGGAGGTGAAAGTCGCAATAAGGGGCTGATCATGAGTGAAAGGGGGTAGGGGACTGACAGCCATTATGAGATGGGACATAACTCGAGAACAATTGGAACAAGTTGAAGATGATGTCCATAAGTGACAGTGGCTGTCAGATAGCATATGGTGATGGGACTTCGGG
>JZKD02S1657184.1:72554-107173 GCA_000966675.3 Picea glauca
AGCGCTCATCCTTGGGCCGTCCAGATGTGCGCCGATGTTATCAGCGATTCCAGACCCCCCTCTGGTTAAAAGAATAATGGTTGGGGGGGTCTGAAATGCTCTGTACACCGTAGATATGAGCGCCGCGATCAGGACCATTGAAAAGTGCATGGAGCATAAACTGGGAGCGGAGAACACATGCGCTGGGGGAAAACTTAGGATAAAAGCATTTTATGGGTTTTTTCCCCAAAATTTCAAAGAAACACCACCATGGGGCTTCGACCAAACGATCCTTTAGGCATTTGAGACATGGTGCAACACTTTACATCAAACTGACTTTATTGGAGTGAAACAATGAAGCAACTAACCTACATGCTAACCTATCTTCCTATGACAGTTAACCCAGATTAAACTATTGGGTTAAGAAATTACTCTACGCTAGGGCTATCTGACCAGGATTAGACAGTCTGGCTAGATTTATTCACTAATCTAACCTAGACACTTTGGCTAAAATTAAACTGTTTAGCCAAATCATTCACTACCCTATCAACATCAAATTTAAAAGGAACTTGGCCATGCTTGAAAGGTATGGCCAAGTTACTATTATTGCATGGGGCCTTTATTTCAATTCTTTTATGCCCTCTTTTTCTTTTCTTTTCTTTTTTCTTTTTCTTTTTTATTTTCTTTTATTTTTTCTTTTTTTCTTTTCAAATTATTTGCAGAATGAAAAATCATTTGTCAACAAAAATACTAGAGACAGATAATATCCCAGTCACCAGTTGATTCCCATAACTTATGGGGTGATAACACCATAATTCACCATAATCAACTGATGTCATGCTTTCCATTTTTTTCAACACCCTTGTCTTTAAAAAGGAATATTGAGATTTGGTCATTTATGAGCTTGCTAACTATTTATCAATTTGATTTTTTTTCCCAAGCTCGGCGCTGCTGAAATCACTAGTTTAGACAACGTGCAAATTGTGCTACAGGATGGACTGTTAGAGCTGAATTAGAGGATGAGGTGGATTTAAAAGTTCCATAGCTTGTTGTATATATTCCATCATTATCTACAACCTCTAGGTATTTTGTGAGTCCTTTCAACTGCATGGGAAAGTATTAATATACACCTGCCTCATCTTTTGGTAGCGTATGGCACTGCAGACTGCATCCTCTCTCATCCATTTTCATATGTAGCTCTTCTTCCATTGACTCTATAACTATTTGCAACTGAATTTCACCTATACTAAGGTCAAGCTATTCTGCTTCAAAATCTTAAATGACCATTCATTCATTTGGCTCTTGTGTCCATACTGCGCTACAGAAAGTTCCTACCAAAACTAAGCTACATATCCCTTGTCTTAGTGTTTCATTTTCCTTGAATTTTTCAGTGCCATCTTCTGTATTCACAAGATCCATGCATTAGCCTTCTTTATTCACTCTTTCATCCTTCGTTTTATCTCAAAATCTTCTGGCAGTGAGAAGAATAACAATCCCTACCCTTTAAATTTTTGATGACCATTGTATGGTGGAAGAAAATTGAGCAGTGCATCCCTGCATACCTTTCCTCAGAGTTTCTTTCTCTCATTTTTAAAAGAAAAGCCATCATACTAGTCTATTGTTAATTTAAAAGTAATTTGGAGGAAAATCCTTGAGAGAGCAACCATTAGCCACTGTCAATTCTCATAGATATTTTCCTTTGTTTGCTTCCTTTACCCCTCACTACATCACATCCTTTGCTCCCCTGTTTATATCCATGGAGACACCTCAAAGGAATAACTCTCACAAGGGAGGGAGTGTGGTCATGAATGAACCTTATGACATGCACCTATTTGATGATGAGCCAATGGTCAAGGAGGTTTTCCAAAGGGTTGGTTGCCTCTCTTTTTGTCAAAAAAATGTAGAGGGGACACCCTAAAGTAGCAAGGCAGTTTGCATTACACTTTGATGGCATTAAGACCAAGGTGGGAAACCTTGAGTTTGAGGTATCTAAGGCCTCTATTGCAGCAACCATTGAGATACCTAATACTGGTGAGAGGTGGTTCAAATCCATGATCCTTAATGCTGCCTTTTCCAAGGACTTCCTCAAACCAGAGTATTAGAAAGACAATTTGTCTAAGGGATTGCCTAGGAGCCACCTAGTTGAAGGCTTTGAGAAAATGTTGAAGATCATCCAGAGATATTTTACATGCAAGGGAAGGTTTAACATGATATACCATTATCATATAAGAATCTTGCTACATTTCACTTGTAAGGATGCAATGAATATCCCTTTTTATTTTTTGAGGAGTATGGGAAAGATGTATGATAGAGTCCAAGAAACTTCCAAGGATGTGGACACTAGTGTCTTCCACTCTGGGTTGATTAGGATGTTGTTGATGGAAGAGTTGAAGAAAAGGAATATTCCTTGGGAATAGTTCATTTTCTTTGCCCATATTTAGCTAGATATAACCTCTACCCCTCAATCTAGGATGCAGAGCCCTTTTCCATCTAGTAGTATTTCCCCAAAAAGAACATGCAGGAAGAGAAAAAGTAAACCCACTACTCAAGACAAAGAAACCCCCAACGAAATTGAAGAAGAAGAGAGGGAGGTTCATCACTCTCCACAGAGATATTTTTCACCTCCTCCTGCACCTCAATTGGAAGAAGTACCTTCATACACCAAAACCACAACCAAGAGGGGAAGGAAGTTGCATTTCCCTTCACCTTCTCCAGCATCTAAGATCAGAATCAGGAAGCCCTTTACTAGATCATCAGCCTACAAGGAATTTTTTGAAGCAGAAGTCTTACCCAAGGCTTTAGTTCCAAGGAAAGAGAAATATAAGGGTAAAGGAATTGAGAAGCCTATTGAGGTGATAGAAAAAGCCTTTGTTCAACAAAAAGATAAAGGTAAATCCACTGAGAAACCTATTGAGGTTATCAACATCAACACTACACCTAGTAATCCCACTTTCAAAATATTGATCAGACATCTCAGAGAGGCTAGGAAAGAAGTTGCTCATTTGAAGGAAGAACGTTTGACTAAGAGAAGAAAGATGATGGATCTCATGGACATGTACAGTGAAACCCTTGATCTGGAAAGGTTTTTAGAAAGAAGAGCCCTGCCTCTCCATAGGCAACTTAAGACCCTCTACAGGAAAACAAAAGCTTTCAGTCCCAAAAGAGAAATATCAAGGAGGAATTGCAACATTTCAAGGATGAAATGGCCCAGATGAACTTAAATTTTATGGTACAATATGCAATAGAAAGAGATGAACTTGCAGTTAAAAGGAGTATCCCTGCAAATGAAAAATATGTTGCTATGACAGAGGGACGTTCTCTTGCAACAAGGAGGAGTGCTAGATTGATGAAGTCTTTAGGGAATGACATATCCATTTTTGTGGGTGGTCTCTTTTTGCAAGTGTGAAATGATCAAGGAACTATGATTTTTTCCACCTATACAGGAATCTATAGGCTCCTAGTTCATCAGCTAAGTTTTTTGTGTTTTTGAAGGATTGGTTTCATCACACAGAAAAAACACAGAGATTCAAAGGAGCTACAAAATATCCTACAAGATGTTATGCAATTGCGCTATCAAAGGAGCTACAAAATATCCTACCCAAAATCAGCAATGGTGCTACGGAATCTGCATAACTATTTTATGGAGTGGCACTACAGAAATTGCACAGTCATTACACTAGAGTGGCGCTACCGAAACTGCAGATCTATTTCAGGAGCAACGCTACCAAAACTATAGAGCTACATTGGATTGGCACTACTGAAACTGCAGATCTATTTCAGGAGAAGTGTTATGTAATCTGCAGAGCTGTTACACATGAAGTGCTATGGAATCCATAGGTTTCAAAGGGATCTACAAAATTGGCTTCCAAATGTGGTACAGAATGGAGCTATGAACTATCCCTTGCAGTCAAAGGTTCGAATTCATGATTCCTTGATTTTTGATGATGTGGAGAGAAGAAAGGATCACAGGTGGCAGATTGGAAGCAACATATGACCATTGGAGGACACTTGGCACTAAAAAATAATGCGCCTAGGATAGAATACATGCCATTTCATTCTTGTTGGAGTGGTTTCCAACATGGCTCCTAAATTGTAGAGGTTTGTTAAGATCTGTTAGCACATGTGTTATAATTGTAGTTGTTTTGGAGAATCCTAGGATAGGAAGGCCTACTCACACCTCTAGTTGTTGCCTTTCCTCTTTTGATTATAAATACATCTTCTAAATGATTAGAGAGGTTTGAATGTTTGAAAAGGGTTCCCTGATTGTAACATTTTTTACTAAGTAAGTTGTTCTCTGGTTATGTATTGGACTTGAGACATTTTGATTAGTAAAAGTCAGTTTCCTTTTATATCATCTTGTTGCCTCTTATCCTGAAATAATCATGATTGGAAGATCCATATGAGATGTTGTGGTTGTGTTATGATGAATGTTTGATTATAATACTGCTATGAATGTTTTTCAGTGTTCTTAAAATTTAAGTTCAAGAAGTTCTTATGACTGAGTTTTCTTCTCTTGGCTGCTTGAAGACCTGATGTTAATAGAATACCTTTCCATTTTCCTCACTAAGTCTTCCTCCTATTCATTTTTACCCCAAATCACTGACTAAATTTAATCAAGACCTCATTTTGCATGCTAGCTCGGGTTTTTGAGTTAAAACATTCTTATTCCGAGTTTTGTCCATTTCACCTTTAAACACTCAATAAAATTTACAAATATTTTGATGGGTATTGGGCTTATCCTCTTGCAATATGAGGGTGATTCTCATTGATAACATTCTTAGCGTCATTTCCAGGGAACGAATTGAAGACATTTCCCTAGGATTGAATGATAAAGCAATATTGATTCTGAAGGTGCATTAGAAATCAATACATTGAAGATTGCAACTTGCACCTGGCGACTCCACTGTTTCAGTTGTGGCTCCCAAAGGCAGACACACGAGGTATACTCCACATCTACCTATGGAAACACCTGAAGCTGACCCATAGAAGATTATCAAGAAAGGAAAATCTTCTCCAGAAGGATTTTTAGTTGTTGTACTAGGTACTTCTGGTCATTCCCATGATTCTACTTTTAAAACTCCAGTAGCCATATCTAACCCTCCTTTTTTACCTTCTATTGAAGTGTATAGAAGTTTGGATTTTGAAAATTACCCTGTTGAATACTCATCTTTTAGCCCCCAAGTCAAATAATAAATTTTTGAAACCCTTGTTTCTCCTAATGTTGTAAACTGGTTCAGACTTGAGAGTCTTGAGTATTTTCCTACTTTAGGCTTTCCTACTCCTCCTATCAAAGTTATTGTGACTAAAAAAGAGGAAACCTCATTTCCCTTGAACCTTATACCATATTCCCCCAAGACTCAATCTCTTCCTTTGAAAACTAAAACCTCTCCATCCAATTTTCCTCTTTCGCCAAAAATCTAGACTATATTTGCAGCTGTCAAAAATCCATCTCCCCCTTGTTCCCCTACAGTTCAAAGCCCAATGGAAAGTGTTAATATTCCTAGAAATATGATGGATGGTAGATGCCACGTATTCCCCTCTTATTTTACCTCATACTATGAATTATCTCCTAGTTGGAGACTACCTTAAGTACATGCCCAAGTTTACTGGGGAGGAAGACACAACTATAGAAGAACACCTTGCATATTTTTATATTTATGCATATAATCTTAACATTGAAAGTGAAGATGTATGGATGAGAGTATTTGTACAGAGCCTTGATGGTGAGGCTAGAAAATGGTTTAGGGGTTTGACTCCTAGATCTATTTTTGGGATTGAATCTTTAGATGATGCCTTCTTGAGGCATCGGGGGGATAAAAAAGATTTCCTTTATCATATTACAAAATTTGGATCACTTAAGAGGAAAGAAGGGGAATCTGTTTCTGACTTCTCAAAAAGATTCAATAAAATGTACAACAAGATTCCCACTAAAATAAATCCTACAGAAACCTCTGCCAATATTACCCATGACAGTGCTTTTCACCCTAAGTTCGGCCTCTTGTTGAGAGAAAGAATGTCTACCTCTTTATCTCATATTCAATATGCATCCTTAGAAGTAGAACTCAATATATTGGCGGCTGACAAAATTAGGGGAAAATATGATAGATATAGAAGGAAAGGTAGGGCTGAAGCTTTAACTCTGAATCCCCTATTGTCCACCCCCAGGTTGATGAACTTACAAAATTGGTAAAATCACTTTATACTGAAATAGAGAAGTTGAAACTTGATGGAAAACAAAACTATAAAAACTCACATAATGCTGACAATCGAGGTAATTTTAGAAGACCAAATAATTCCCCTCTGGTCCTCCAAAGAGATCCAAGAAATAGGGATAGGATGACCAAAAAGTTCAAACCCCTCTCCAAAACAACCTCGTTGTTGATGAAGAAGGAGAAGATGAAGAAATTGATCTTGAAATCCATTGTCTTGGCGACACCTCTTCATCTCCTCATTTGACCCAATATGCATATGAAGAGTCTCTCATGGATAATCAATTAAATGAATTTATTAAAGGAGAAAAAAAAATGGCAATCCTAATAGATACAACCTAAGGTCCAAAAAAAAGAGAGGGAAAGACTGACACTTCTGATCAGCCCACTAAAACAAAAAAAATTGATAAGGCTGTGATAGCTAGTAGCAAAGGAAAATATGTGCAAAGCCCTCAAACATTGGTTAAGATCCCTGCCCGAGAAGTTAAAGAGATTTTGAAATCCCTAGCCTCCTTTAGCTTTGAAAATGAAATCCTAAAGATCAAAATCCATGTACCTTTTTTGGAGCTGATTAAGAATGAGGAATTTAAAAGATAACTTTCTAAAATGCTGCAACCTGAGCCTTCTTCTAATTCCACAGATTTAGTTAAACTTCAAGATGAAAAACCATTGGTTATCTTGGGACCTTTGGTAGAGGATAGAGATGATTCTTCCCCTCCTTTCTATACACCATTGAACATTCATGATAAAGTGTTGCACAAATGCTTGATGGAATCAGGGGCATCTCACAATATCATGCCTAAAATAGTCATGGATGAGCTTGGGTTGGAAATTACAAAATTACCATGACTTATACTCTTTTGAATCTAGGAAAGTGAAGTTTCTTGGGGTTATCAAAGATCTGGTTGTTACCTTGTTTCAATTGCCAATGAAAAGTGTGGTCATGGATATTGTGGTGGTTGATGCCCCCCCATAAGTTTGGGATTCTCTTGTCAAGATATTGGATAAAAAGACCAGGGGGAACCTTCCAGATGGACCTTTCATATGCCACCATTCCTGTGTTTGGGGGAGAACATAGAAGGATTTACATGGAGGCTCAATTAGCCTACATCATCAGTGATGAAGAAAATCCCACCAACCATCCTATTTTTTCAATTGATATTGATTTAGGATCTAGTATATTGTAGCTCACTGATGCTCCTCAACCTCCTATTGAAATCAGAAAATGTTCCATTACCTCTTGTGAAGAGTCTCTTCCTAATACCTCTGTTTGGAATATTTTTTCTGATGGGTTTTCTTCTAAAGAAGGTGTTGGTGCTGGGGTAGTCTTTATTTCCCCTACTCAAGAGATCATTTCTTTATCTTACAAGCTTGAATTTGAAACTTCAAACAATGTGGATGAATATGAGGCTCTTGTTTTGGGTTTGAGGGCTGGCAAAGACATGAGGATTGAAGAGCTAGCAGTGTTTGGAGATGTTAAATTAATTGTTCATCAAATAAAAAATATGTATCAAGTTAAACACCCAAGGTTAAGGACTTACATAAATCAAGTTTGGGATCTTGTTGATAGTTTCTTCTTAGCTTTTAATATCTCATTTGTTCCAAGAGAGGAGAACACTATGTAAGATTCCTTGGATGTTTCGACAAGTAATTTAAGAGTTCCTTTTCCCCCTAAACTCAAATATGATGTGGAAGTGAAGTATAGACCCTCTATACTTGACAATGTCAAACATTGGAAGGTTTTTGAGGATGATCTTGATATAAAAAGATTTCTTGAGACTGTAGATGAGTTTTATGCCTTACATATTGATCAAGATCATGATATTGAAAAAAACCCTCATGTTGATATTTTTTTGAATAAAATTGCTGACCATTATATTGTTCAGTTGCCCAGTAACGATATTCCAAAGGGACTAGTTCATTTGGAGAGATTGTTTGATAGAAATGATGTTGTTGTAAAGGTTAAAGGTTCAATTGAAAATGTTGATGTGACTGAATGCAATTTAGGTACAAAGGAGGATCCAAAGTATGTTAAGTTGTTTAGCAGCTTGTTAAAAGAACAAAGGGATGAATATGTTAAGCTCTTAAAAGATTTTTTTGATGTGTTTTCTTGTAAATATGAAGATTTGAGAACATATGACACAAGCATCATTGAACATAAGATCCCTTTGAAAGAGGAGACCAAGCCATTTAGGAAGAAACTCAAATAATTAAATCCTATGTTGCTGCCTATTATGGAAAATGAAGTAAAAATGATTTTGGATGCCAAGATCATCATTCCTTTGAGATAATCTAAATGGGTGGCTAACTTGGTCCCAGTGAGGAAGAATAATGAGGAAATAAGACTATGTGTCGAATTCAGAAATTTGAATAAAAGCTCCAAGAAAGATAATTACCCCTTACCAAAGATGGAGCACATTTTGCAGAGGGTGACAAGTTCATCTAGGATGTCTATGATTGATGGATTTTCTGGCTACAGTCAGATCTCTTTCTTACCTGAAGATAGAGAGAATACAACCTTCACTACTCCTTGGGGCACATTCATGTATGCCAAAATTCCCTTCGGATCGATGAATGCATGAGCAACCTTTCAACGAGCAATGGATATTTCCTTTATTGGGGAGAAGGAAAAGTTTGTAGTCATATACTTAGATTAAATTACAGTGTTCTCACAATCTGATAAAGAAAATTATCATCATTTAAAAAATGTTTTCTTGAAGTGCAGAAAGTTCGGTCTCTCTCTCAATCCTAAAAAGTCTTTGGTTGCTATGAAGGAGGGGAAATTGTTGGGGCACATTGTATCAACAAAAGGGGTAAGAATTGATTCAAGTAGAGTAGAATCCATCTAGACCTTGTCTCTCCCTAGATCCAAGAAAGAAGTTCAATTTTTCTTGGGGAAAATCAATTTTCTAAGAAGGTTCATTTCAAATTTTGTTGAATTGGTAAAGTACATTACAGCCATGCTTAGGAAAGGAAATGAGGTCAAATGGACTACTGAGTCTTGAGATTCTTTTGATCAAATAAAAAAGACCTTGACTGAATCACCTATGCTCATCATCCCTGAATACTCCAAGAATTTTCTGATATTTTCCTTTGCTTCATTTGACATAGTAGCTGTTGTTTTATTGCAAAAAACTGCAAAAGGGTTAGAGCAACCTATTTCCTTTTTCAGGAGGGCATTGAGGGATGCATAAATTAAATATGATATCATGGAAAATAAGGCTTACGAGTTGGTCAAATCCCTTAGGGATTTCATAGTATATGTTTTACATTCAAATATTTTTGCATATGACCCTTCAACCTCAGTGAAAGAGATACTTATCCAGCCTGATATAGATGGGAGGAGAAGCAAATGGATTACAAAAATTCTGGAATTTGACCTTGAAATAAAGCCCACTAAATTGGTGAAAGGCCAAGGTTTAGCTAGGTTGTTGGATGAATCAAATTACAAATCTTTGGGGGTTAATTTCATAAACATAAACTCAGAAAATCAACAAGCTGAGTTGGCTGATAAAGGTTCTCATGTCAGCCCAAAGTTGGAAGAATGCACTTGGTATAAGGACATCATATATTTTCTGCAAATGTTACAACCTCCTGATGGTTTGGAAAAGAACAAGGTAAGAGCTTTGAAGCTTAAAGAAATCAGATATTTTCTTATTGGCCAAGTTTTGTATTGGAAAGATCCTCTAGAAGTTCTTTTGAGATGTCTAGATCCACATGAGACCCAAAAGGTCATGACTGATTTTCATGATAGTTTATGTGGGGGCCATCACTTTTGTAGAACCACATCCTATTAAATCCTTAGAGCTGGGTATTTTTGGCCTAGCCTTTTTACTGATGTTTGTGCAAATATTAGAGCTTGTGTCAAATGCCAAATTTTTTCTAGAAATAAGCAGCTCAAATATTTTCCATTGAAGCCTGTGGTAGCTTAATGACCTTTTCAGCAGTGGGGCCTAGACTTCATTGGGGAAATCCATCTCGCTTCAAGTGGTCAACATAGGTGGATTTTGAATTCCACTGATTAATTCACCAAATGGATAGAAGGCATTCCTACTAGGAATGCCTCCCATAAGGTAATCATTAGTTTTATTGAGTATATCATGTCAAGATTTGGTTGCCCGAACAAAATTGTTACTGACAATGCTGCATCTTTCAAGGCTAAACCATTGTTCAAGTTTTGTGAGCAGTATAGGATTACATTGATTCATTCTACTCCTTACTACCCCCAAGGGAATGGATTGGTAGAATCCTCTAACAAGAGCCTTATAAAGATTATCAAGAGATTGTTAGAAGACAACAAGAAAGCATGGGACTCAAAGCTGAAATTTGCTTTGTGGGATGATAGAGTTACAGCAAAAAGGTCACTTGGTGTCTCTCCCTTTCAACTTGTATATGGGGTTGAGGATATCTTTCCTACTCATATTTCCTTTCCTGTAGAAAAATTCTTCCAGGACTACCAAGGAGAACTTGATGATATGGTCAGAAGGATACAATAGTTGGTAGAAGTGCAATAGACTATGGAGAAGATATTGGACAAAGCACATGACCATCAACACAAGATCAAGCAAGCCTTTGAAAAGAAGGTAAGAAAAGAATATTTCCAGTTGGGAGATCTAGTGCTCAAGTGGGATGAACCCAAGAAAGACAAAGGAAACCATGGTAAATTTGAAGCCTTGTGGATTGGTCCCTTCAAGATTTCTGAGGTATTTTCAAATAACAATTATAAGTTGCAGAATTTGGAGGATTCCAAAGTTTTTGGTGGCCCTGCCAATGGGCACTTTCTGAAAAAAAAATTTATTTTTCTTAAGCCATGAGTGGATTTCGATTCATTGTAAATATAATTTTTGTTTTATTTCTTATTAAATAAGTGACCCCATAGCCATAGGATAAGACATTGAACCTGCTTGTTCTTGGTAGCTCATAGGGAGCATGCCATCCACTGTGGAGCCAATGTTATCACATGAAGTTGGCATGGGTCTTTTATCCCTTAGGTTTTTAATTTTTATCCTTTAGTCTTTATGTTTTCTTCATTTTTATCTTTTTGATCTACTTAGGTTAGTCTAAACAAATAAAGACTTGGGTTTTGGCTCATTGTTTGGCCCATACATATGATTTTATCCTAGGTTCATTTTATGGTTCATGTCTTTGACTCACCTTTTGACTTGAAACCAAGCATTATCAACCCCATGATCCTAACGATTTGAAAATTCAGTCCATCCACTCATGATATTTATCCTTTCCATGTTGTCCCTATGTCCATTAAGGGGGTCAAATCAATCTTTGAAAAGGGCACTGCCAACTCATTAGGCGTTTCTGTAACGCACCTTGTCCTATGCTCCTTTACCATAATTCGCCATAATAAAATGATGTCATGATTTCCATTGTTTTCAACGCCCTTTTATTTAAAAAGGAATATCAATATTTGGTCATTTATGAGCTTGATAACTATTTGTCAATTTGAATTTTATTCCCAATCTCGGCACTGCTGAAATCACTAGTTCAGACAACTTGCAGATTGCGCTACGAGATCGACTGTTAGAGATGAATTGGAGGATGATGTGGATGTAGCAGTTCCATAGATTGCTGCAGATCTTCCATCATCATCCACAACCTCTAGGTATTTCATAAGTCCTTTAAACTACATGGGAAATTATTAAGATACACATGCCTCATCTTTTGGCACTGCCTGGTGCTACAAACTACATCCTCTCTCATCCATTTGCATCTATAACTCTTCTTCCATAGACTCCATAGCCATTTTCCAACTAAATTTCACCTATACTAAGGTCAAGCCATTCTGATTCAAAATATTGAATTCCCATTCATTCATTTGGCTCTTGTGTCCACACTACGCTAAAGAAAGTCCCTGCCAAAACTACACTACGGATCCCCTGTATCAGTGCTGCATTTTCCTTGGATTTTTTAGTGCCATCTTCTGTATTCAAAAGATCCATTCATTAACCTTCTTTATTCACTACACCATCCTTCGTTTTATCTCAAAATCTACTGGTAGTGAGGAGAATAGAAATCCCTACCCTTTAAAGATTTGATGACCATTGTATGGTGGCATAAAACTGAGCAATGCAACCCTACATACCTTTCCTCATAGTTTCTTTATCTCATTTTTAAAAGAAAATCCATTAGACCAGTCTATTGCTAATTCAAAAGTGAGTTGGAGGAAAATCCTTGAGATATAAACCATTAGCCACTGTCAATTCTCATAGATAGTTGCCTATGTTTTTTCCTTTACCCCTCACTACATCACAACCTTTGATCCCCTATTGATATCCATGGAGACACCTTAAAGGAAGAAGTCTCATAAGGGAGGGAGTGTGGTCAGGACTGAACCTTCTAACATGCACATGTTTGATGTTGAGACAATGGTCAGGGAGGTTTTACAAAGGGTTGGCTACCTCTCTTTTTTTCAAAACATCTAGAGGGGACACCCTGAAGTAGCCACGAAGTTTTCATTACACTTTGATGGAATTAAGACCAAGGTGGGAAACCTTGAGTTTGATGTATCTGAGGCCTCTGTTGCGACAACCACTGAGATAACTAATATTGGTGAGAGGTGGTTCAAATCCATGATCCTCAATGCTTCCTTTTCCAAGGAATTCCTCAAACCAGACTATCAGAAAGAAAATTTGTCTAAGGGAGTGCCTAGGAGCCACCTAGTTGAAGGCTTTGATAAAATGTTGAAGATCATCCAAAGATATTTTACATGTGAGGGAAGGTTTAACATGATACACCAGTATCATATAAGACTCTTTCTACATTTCACTGGTAAGGATGCAATGAATATCCATTTTATCTTTTGAGGAGTATGGGAAATATGTATGATAGATTCCAAGCCAAGTCCAAGGCTGTGGAAACTAGTGTCTTCCACTCTGGGTTGATCAGGATGCTAGTGATAGAAGAGTTGAAGAAAAGGAGAATTCCTTGGGAACAATTCATTCTCTCTTACCATATGCAGCTAGATATAGCTTCTACCCCTCAATCCAGGATGCAGATCCCTTTGCCATCTAGTAGTGTTTCCCCAACAAGAACATTGTTGGCACAGGGGCAGACCCGGGGTTCAACTCCAAGAGTGCACCAACAAGCCCTAACCACTGGCCCTTTCGGAAACACTTGTGAGGCAGATGCAGTCTCACCCAAAGTAGCTATGGGTGGGTTTCAGGACATATATGTCTACAACTAAGGGGGATATCAAGTGGATCCAATACAAGAAAAACACAACATTAATATATTAAGTACCTACTTAGATCTACTTTTCACAACTATCTTTCAGATCTATCATAGTAAAGAGATAATAGTATATCAAATGACAAAGAGAAAAGCATCAATCACACATGACACAAGATATACGTGGTTCACCCTCTCTCTAAGGTTACGTCCACAGAACCATGCTTTATAATATATTAATATGAAAACATATAGTTCTAATACGCGTTCTTAGCTAGCAAATATTCTCTTCTTCTCTCTCTTTCTCCCCTCCCTATGCACCCATATGTAGGGTTGATCTTCGCACCCGGCTGAATATATTACAACATAGACTGCTCTCACGATACAATACTTCTCTCTAAATAGCAATCTCTCCTCATAACATTCCTAAACTCTCTATCAACAACAATAATGACAAAAAAAACCCAAACCAGGTCCTCTTGACCTTTATTTATACATTACAATAGCTCACCGACTTTCTTAGGCCGAGATCTAGGTGTCAAAACCCTAGATACCAAAACCCTAGGTGTCTAAAACCCTAGGTCAACTTGACCCTCTTTTTTAGGGCTTCGCTAACCTCACTTTCCTTCCTTCTCGCGCGGTGCTCCAAAGCATCCAATGGTGGTTTTTTTCACTCACTGATTTTTCCACGATCCATCTTCCTTGCTGATCCGTCATCCTCTGTCTCCTCATCCAATGGATTTATTTCTTGAAATTCACTCCATCTTTTCTTCTCTTTTGCTCACTTCGACCCAGTAACAGTCACTGTGTCTTCCACACAGTTCACATTTCTTCCTTTCTGACTTGATCTTCTCTTACTTTCATACCCAAGGGCCAACATGCTCCCAACACTCACCTATGACTTGTCCCTAGGCACTTCAGATTTGATCCTTCTTCTTTACTTCGTCTTCAGACTGCATAGGGAAGCCTTTGCTTTCTGCTTTATGCTTCCTTTCCTTCCTTATGCAAATTGTCTTTTCTATGTCTGGTACCTAGTTTCAACTGCAGCTGGTACCTAGAACTATTTTCTCATGCTTTTATTGAGAGATGTGGGGCAGCTGGTTGTCATAATACAATTTCAACTGGATCCCATTCACAAAAACTTCCTTCCATTCTCCATTCAAATGATTCAACTGCGCAACTCCTCCTTCTGTAACATAGGAAGCCTCATATGGCCCAAGCCAATGTGTTTCAAACTTCCCTGGATGTTTCATGAACTTATTGTCATATACCAGTACCAAATCACCTTGCTTAAATGCCTTCTTCTTGATATGCTTGTCATGGTAGGCCTTCTCTCTTTCTTTCTGGACCCGCCGATGGAATCCTGTAATGAATCTGTCTTCTTCAAGTTCAACTAATTGTGCAAGCCTCTCTTGAACAATGCCAACATCATCCATTTCTGTAAAGGCAACAATTCTTAGGCTTGGTACCAAATATTCCATTGGGACAATGACTTCAAGGCCATAAACCAACTTAAAAGGGTCTACATTGTTAGCTTCTTGCAAGTGGTTCTATAGGCCCATAGTACTAATGATACTCTTAAATCCCATTCATCCCTGTTCACATTGCAATTCTTTGTCAGTGTTGTCTCCAAGATTTTGTTGAATGCATCAACTGTCCCATTTTCTTCTGGATGGTAAGGTGTGCTCTTTTGATGATGAAATTCAAACTCCTCAGTCAAGGCTTCAACAGTCTTATTGATGAAATGTGTGCCTTGATAACTCATAAGGATCTTCAGACATCCAAACCTGGTTACAATGTCATCAAATATGAAGCGCACAGTTGTAGTTGCACTATAGTCCTTAATTGCTCTTGCTTCGGCCCATCTGGTCAAGTACTCTGTCGTAGTGATTATGTACCTTTCTCCTGTGCGCTTTCCTGGTGGGTTTATAGGTCCCACGAAGTCAATGGCCCATTTCTGAAATTCTTGTAGGGTCAGTTGTGGTGCTAATGGAATTTCATCTCTTTTGGATGGTTTCCCAACTCTTTGGCATACATCGCAGGCTTTGTAATAGTCCTTGGCATCTCTGTGCAAGGTAGGCTACCAAAGGCCAGCTCTAAGAACCTTTTGTGTAGTTTCTTTTCTTGCATAGTGTCCTTCTGCGATGCCTTCATGAGCTTCGGCGAGGATCATTAGTCACTATGCTTCCATAACACATCTCCTCAGTATCTCATCAAGTCCCATCTTGTATAGCTGTCCAGCTATAAGTGAAAAGTTGACAACACACACTACTAGTTGTTTCTTCTAGGTGATTGTATACTCACTAGGTTCCATTCTTGTTGACAAGAACTGGACTATTTCTACGAAGTGATCATTGATATTTCTAATGGCTAGCAACTGTGAATCCGAAAATGTATCCTCCAAGCTAGTAGGCTCTTCTCCATGTTCCAACCTTGACAAGTGGTTAGGACCTGTGCTCATTGTCCCTGGCTTAACTACGATCTCAAAATAATATTCCTGAAATAGCAGAAGCCATCTGCATATTCTCCCCCCGAACACTGGCTTGTTGACTAGGTATTTCAGTGCAGAGTGATTGGTAAACATTTTAAAATGTCCTCCCAACAAGTAGTGGCGGAACTTCTATAGCGCATACACCATGGCTAACCCTTCTCTTTCATTGGTGGTGTAATTGATCTCAGATGTTGATAGCTTCCTGCTAGAAAAGGCTAATGAGTGGTCAATGTCTCTTGTTCCTGGTTGTGCTAAAACGACTTCTAATGCAATAGAATATGCATCGACATGCACACTAAAATCCTTACTCCAATCTGGGAAAACCATAATAGGCACAATAACCATTTTCTGTTTCAGTGTGTCGAAGCTCTGTTGGCATTCTTCTGTCCAGTGAAATTGACAGTCTTTCTTCAAAAGCTTCTCCATGGGAGCTGTAATCTGGGAATAGCCTTTAATGAACTTCCTGTAATATCCCATGTGTCCCAGCATAGTGCATAGCTGTTTGACTGAAGCAGGAGGGGGTAGATAAACTATGATGGAAATTTTAGATGGATCTACCATCAATCCTTTCTTACAGACAATATGTCCTAAAAACACTCCAAATGGTGAGAAGAATATGCACTTCTTCAGATTCAAGGCAATCTGACACTGCCTGCATTTGTTCAACATTAGCCTTAAACATTCAATATGATTTTTCAATAAACTAAAAACAGTCCAATCATCAAAGTATGCTTTGAGAAATTTATGTAAAAACTCCTTGAATGCTTCGACCACCACCCTGGAAAAGATGGTTGGGGCATTCTTCAATCCAAACAACATCACTGTATACTGATAGGATCCCCATTCTATTGCAAATGTGGTTTTATGGCGATCTTCCTTGGAAATCCGAATTCGATGGTATCAATATACTTCCTGACCTCCTACATTATCTAACACTTCGTCAGTGAATGGTGTAGGGAATGGGTCATGAAAACATGCATCATTCAGCTTCATGAGATCTACATAGATCCTGATCTCTCATGTCTTCTTGTCTTATACCACCATAGGGATTATCCATTCTGATTCATCCACAGGTTCTATGATCCTTGCTTCTAGTATTCTGTCGAGCTCAATCTTCACTTTCTCCTTATATTTAGGGTTCAATATGTAGGGTCTCTGTTTGACTGGTCTTGCATCTAGCTTCAAAGGGATCCCCATCTCTCCCATAGGCCCTTTAATGCCCTTCATATCAGTGAACTTGGTTGGAAACAAGTCCTGAGATTCATGCAGTAATTCTGTAATCTTGTCGATAGTGGAAACATTCCAATAATCTCGAACATTTGCAAGCTTCAACATTTTCTCTGTTCCAATATTGAATTTCTTGATCTTGATCGACTGCCCAATAAATGGTATCTCAACTCCTAGTCCTTCTATGTCTCTTTGGCCTTCTGTTTCGACGATGTTCACCTTCCAAGGATCATCGTCTTCATCAGCATTGATGTTGTAACAACCTTGCAGTTTCTGGAGAGGCGCAGTCCATTCATCCTCTTCTTTCTCCAAAGGGAGGCTAGAGGTGTCCTCAAACACTTTTTGTCTTACAATATGTAATGCTTGATCTACTGTAGGATATTGGCTTTTGAATAAAAAGGTAGTGACAAAGTGTTGAGTCATACCTTCCCAATCTGTAGTGATGGGGCACAGTTCTGCTTGAATATATCAGTTGATAGGGGTGGTGTCCAGTGTGTTAATGAATTTGTGCACCCACCACGCATGAGGAATATTTCTCTTGGCTTCCTCACAACTTCGCACATGGTCCTTCCGACAACTTTGACCTGTATACCGAACTTCACAACCTTCTACTTATGCTGAGAACCGCACTGTCATCAAAGTACGACATTGTACCCAGTCTGTAATGTTGTTTTTGTGTGTCCCCCACCATCTTGCTGGTGTGGATTTCAGGGCCTCATCCATTGCTAACAATATTTGTTGTGTTGGTACACTTTCTTCAAAGTCCGATGAGAAGGATTCTAAAGGATTCAGACCATCAAAGGTGGGTAAGTTACTTACTGTTGTGTTGATCCAATGAACTTCTCTAGTTAGTCTAGAGCATGTCCTTGTAGATACTTCATACATTTTGNTGTCTTAGTGTTTCATTTTCCTTGAATTTTTCAGTGCCATCTTCTGTATTCACAAGATCCATGCATTAGCCTTCTTTATTCACTCTTTCATCCTTCGTTTTATCTCAAAATCTTCTGGCAGTGAGAAGAATAACAATCCCTACCCTTTAAATTTTTGATGACCATTGTATGGTGGAAGAAAATTGAGCAGTGCATCCCTGCATACCTTTCCTCAGAGTTTCTTTCTCTCATTTTTAAAAGAAAAGCCATCATACTAGTCTATTGTTAATTTAAAAGTAATTTGGAGGAAAATCCTTGAGAGAGCAACCATTAGCCACTGTCAATTCTCATAGATATTTTCCTTTGTTTGCTTCCTTTACCCCTCACTACATCACATCCTTTGCTCCCCTGTTTATATCCATGGAGACACCTCAAAGGAATAACTCTCACAAGGGAGGGAGTGTGGTCATGAATGAACCTTATGACATGCACCTATTTGATGATGAGCCAATGGTCAAGGAGGTTTTCCAAAGGGTTGGTTGCCTCTCTTTTTGTCAAAAAAATGTAGAGGGGACACCCTAAAGTAGCAAGGCAGTTTGCATTACACTTTGATGGCATTAAGACCAAGGTGGGAAACCTTGAGTTTGAGGTATCTAAGGCCTCTATTGCAGCAACCATTGAGATACCTAATACTGGTGAGAGGTGGTTCAAATCCATGATCCTTAATGCTGCCTTTTCCAAGGACTTCCTCAAACCAGAGTATTAGAAAGACAATTTGTCTAAGGGATTGCCTAGGAGCCACCTAGTTGAAGGCTTTGAGAAAATGTTGAAGATCATCCAGAGATATTTTACATGCAAGGGAAGGTTTAACATGATATACCATTATCATATAAGAATCTTGCTACATTTCACTTGTAAGGATGCAATGAATATCCCTTTTTATTTTTTGAGGAGTATGGGAAAGATGTATGATAGAGTCCAAGAAACTTCCAAGGATGTGGACACTAGTGTCTTCCACTCTGGGTTGATTAGGATGTTGTTGATGGAAGAGTTGAAGAAAAGGAATATTCCTTGGGAATAGTTCATTTTCTTTGCCCATATTTAGCTAGATATAACCTCTACCCCTCAATCTAGGATGCAGAGCCCTTTTCCATCTAGTAGTATTTCCCCAAAAAGAACATGCAGGAAGAGAAAAAGTAAACCCACTACTCAAGACAAAGAAACCCCCAACGAAATTGAAGAAGAAGAGAGGGAGGTTCATCACTCTCCACAGAGATATTTTTCACCTCCTCCTGCACCTCAATTGGAAGAAGTACCTTCATACACCAAAACCACAACCAAGAGGGGAAGGAAGTTGCATTTCCCTTCACCTTCTCCAGCATCTAAGATCAGAATCAGGAAGCCCTTTACTAGATCATCAGCCTACAAGGAATTTTTTGAAGCAGAAGTCTTACCCAAGGCTTTAGTTCCAAGGAAAGAGAAATATAAGGGTAAAGGAATTGAGAAGCCTATTGAGGTGATAGAAAAAGCCTTTGTTCAACAAAAAGATAAAGGTAAATCCACTGAGAAACCTATTGAGGTTATCAACATCAACACTACACCTAGTAATCCCACTTTCAAAATATTGATCAGACATCTCAGAGAGGCTAGGAAAGAAGTTGCTCATTTGAAGGAAGAACGTTTGACTAAGAGAAGAAAGATGATGGATCTCATGGACATGTACAGTGAAACCCTTGATCTGGAAAGGTTTTTAGAAAGAAGAGCCCTGCCTCTCCATAGGCAACTTAAGACCCTCTACAGGAAAACAAAAGCTTTCAGTCCCAAAAGAGAAATATCAAGGAGGAATTGCAACATTTCAAGGATGAAATGGCCCAGATGAACTTAAATTTTATGGTACAATATGCAATAGAAAGAGATGAACTTGCAGTTAAAAGGAGTATCCCTGCAAATGAAAAATATGTTGCTATGACAGAGGGACGTTCTCTTGCAACAAGGAGGAGTGCTAGATTGATGAAGTCTTTAGGGAATGACATATCCATTTTTGTGGGTGGTCTCTTTTTGCAAGTGTGAAATGATCAAGGAACTATGATTTTTTCCACCTATACAGGAATCTATAGGCTCCTAGTTCATCAGCTAAGTTTTTTGTGTTTTTGAAGGATTGGTTTCATCACACAGAAAAAACACAGAGATTCAAAGGAGCTACAAAATATCCTACAAGATGTTATGCAATTGCGCTATCAAAGGAGCTACAAAATATCCTACCCAAAATCAGCAATGGTGCTACGGAATCTGCATAACTATTTTATGGAGTGGCACTACAGAAATTGCACAGTCATTACACTAGAGTGGCGCTACCGAAACTGCAGATCTATTTCAGGAGCAACGCTACCAAAACTATAGAGCTACATTGGATTGGCACTACTGAAACTGCAGATCTATTTCAGGAGAAGTGTTATGTAATCTGCAGAGCTGTTACACATGAAGTGCTATGGAATCCATAGGTTTCAAAGGGATCTACAAAATTGGCTTCCAAATGTGGTACAGAATGGAGCTATGAACTATCCCTTGCAGTCAAAGGTTCGAATTCATGATTCCTTGATTTTTGATGATGTGGAGAGAAGAAAGGATCACAGGTGGCAGATTGGAAGCAACATATGACCATTGGAGGACACTTGGCACTAAAAAATAATGCGCCTAGGATAGAATACATGCCATTTCATTCTTGTTGGAGTGGTTTCCAACATGGCTCCTAAATTGTAGAGGTTTGTTAAGATCTGTTAGCACATGTGTTATAATTGTAGTTGTTTTGGAGAATCCTAGGATAGGAAGGCCTACTCACACCTCTAGTTGTTGCCTTTCCTCTTTTGATTATAAATACATCTTCTAAATGATTAGAGAGGTTTGAATGTTTGAAAAGGGTTCCCTGATTGTAACATTTTTTACTAAGTAAGTTGTTCTCTGGTTATGTATTGGACTTGAGACATTTTGATTAGTAAAAGTCAGTTTCCTTTTATATCATCTTGTTGCCTCTTATCCTGAAATAATCATGATTGGAAGATCCATATGAGATGTTGTGGTTGTGTTATGATGAATGTTTGATTATAATACTGCTATGAATGTTTTTCAGTGTTCTTAAAATTTAAGTTCAAGAAGTTCTTATGACTGAGTTTTCTTCTCTTGGCTGCTTGAAGACCTGATGTTAATAGAATACCTTTCCATTTTCCTCACTAAGTCTTCCTCCTATTCATTTTTACCCCAAATCACTGACTAAATTTAATCAAGACCTCATTTTGCATGCTAGCTCGGGTTTTTGAGTTAAAACATTCTTATTCCGAGTTTTGTCCATTTCACCTTTAAACACTCAATAAAATTTACAAATATTTTGATGGGTATTGGGCTTATCCTCTTGCAATATGAGGGTGATTCTCATTGATAACATTCTTAGCGTCATTTCCAGGGAACGAATTGAAGACATTTCCCTAGGATTGAATGATAAAGCAATATTGATTCTGAAGGTGCATTAGAAATCAATACATTGAAGATTGCAACTTGCACCTGGCGACTCCACTGTTTCAGTTGTGGCTCCCAAAGGCAGACACACGAGGTATACTCCACATCTACCTATGGAAACACCTGAAGCTGACCCATAGAAGATTATCAAGAAAGGAAAATCTTCTCCAGAAGGATTTTTAGTTGTTGTACTAGGTACTTCTGGTCATTCCCATGATTCTACTTTTAAAACTCCAGTAGCCATATCTAACCCTCCTTTTTTACCTTCTATTGAAGTGTATAGAAGTTTGGATTTTGAAAATTACCCTGTTGAATACTCATCTTTTAGCCCCCAAGTCAAATAATAAATTTTTGAAACCCTTGTTTCTCCTAATGTTGTAAACTGGTTCAGACTTGAGAGTCTTGAGTATTTTCCTACTTTAGGCTTTCCTACTCCTCCTATCAAAGTTATTGTGACTAAAAAAGAGGAAACCTCATTTCCCTTGAACCTTATACCATATTCCCCCAAGACTCAATCTCTTCCTTTGAAAACTAAAACCTCTCCATCCAATTTTCCTCTTTCGCCAAAAATCTAGACTATATTTGCAGCTGTCAAAAATCCATCTCCCCCTTGTTCCCCTACAGTTCAAAGCCCAATGGAAAGTGTTAATATTCCTAGAAATATGATGGATGGTAGATGCCACGTATTCCCCTCTTATTTTACCTCATACTATGAATTATCTCCTAGTTGGAGACTACCTTAAGTACATGCCCAAGTTTACTGGGGAGGAAGACACAACTATAGAAGAACACCTTGCATATTTTTATATTTATGCATATAATCTTAACATTGAAAGTGAAGATGTATGGATGAGAGTATTTGTACAGAGCCTTGATGGTGAGGCTAGAAAATGGTTTAGGGGTTTGACTCCTAGATCTATTTTTGGGATTGAATCTTTAGATGATGCCTTCTTGAGGCATCGGGGGGATAAAAAAGATTTCCTTTATCATATTACAAAATTTGGATCACTTAAGAGGAAAGAAGGGGAATCTGTTTCTGACTTCTCAAAAAGATTCAATAAAATGTACAACAAGATTCCCACTAAAATAAATCCTACAGAAACCTCTGCCAATATTACCCATGACAGTGCTTTTCACCCTAAGTTCGGCCTCTTGTTGAGAGAAAGAATGTCTACCTCTTTATCTCATATTCAATATGCATCCTTAGAAGTAGAACTCAATATATTGGCGGCTGACAAAATTAGGGGAAAATATGATAGATATAGAAGGAAAGGTAGGGCTGAAGCTTTAACTCTGAATCCCCTATTGTCCACCCCCAGGTTGATGAACTTACAAAATTGGTAAAATCACTTTATACTGAAATAGAGAAGTTGAAACTTGATGGAAAACAAAACTATAAAAACTCACATAATGCTGACAATCGAGGTAATTTTAGAAGACCAAATAATTCCCCTCTGGTCCTCCAAAGAGATCCAAGAAATAGGGATAGGATGACCAAAAAGTTCAAACCCCTCTCCAAAACAACCTCGTTGTTGATGAAGAAGGAGAAGATGAAGAAATTGATCTTGAAATCCATTGTCTTGGCGACACCTCTTCATCTCCTCATTTGACCCAATATGCATATGAAGAGTCTCTCATGGATAATCAATTAAATGAATTTATTAAAGGAGAAAAAAAAATGGCAATCCTAATAGATACAACCTAAGGTCCAAAAAAAAGAGAGGGAAAGACTGACACTTCTGATCAGCCCACTAAAACAAAAAAAATTGATAAGGCTGTGATAGCTAGTAGCAAAGGAAAATATGTGCAAAGCCCTCAAACATTGGTTAAGATCCCTGCCCGAGAAGTTAAAGAGATTTTGAAATCCCTAGCCTCCTTTAGCTTTGAAAATGAAATCCTAAAGATCAAAATCCATGTACCTTTTTTGGAGCTGATTAAGAATGAGGAATTTAAAAGATAACTTTCTAAAATGCTGCAACCTGAGCCTTCTTCTAATTCCACAGATTTAGTTAAACTTCAAGATGAAAAACCATTGGTTATCTTGGGACCTTTGGTAGAGGATAGAGATGATTCTTCCCCTCCTTTCTATACACCATTGAACATTCATGATAAAGTGTTGCACAAATGCTTGATGGAATCAGGGGCATCTCACAATATCATGCCTAAAATAGTCATGGATGAGCTTGGGTTGGAAATTACAAAATTACCATGACTTATACTCTTTTGAATCTAGGAAAGTGAAGTTTCTTGGGGTTATCAAAGATCTGGTTGTTACCTTGTTTCAATTGCCAATGAAAAGTGTGGTCATGGATATTGTGGTGGTTGATGCCCCCCCATAAGTTTGGGATTCTCTTGTCAAGATATTGGATAAAAAGACCAGGGGGAACCTTCCAGATGGACCTTTCATATGCCACCATTCCTGTGTTTGGGGGAGAACATAGAAGGATTTACATGGAGGCTCAATTAGCCTACATCATCAGTGATGAAGAAAATCCCACCAACCATCCTATTTTTTCAATTGATATTGATTTAGGATCTAGTATATTGTAGCTCACTGATGCTCCTCAACCTCCTATTGAAATCAGAAAATGTTCCATTACCTCTTGTGAAGAGTCTCTTCCTAATACCTCTGTTTGGAATATTTTTTCTGATGGGTTTTCTTCTAAAGAAGGTGTTGGTGCTGGGGTAGTCTTTATTTCCCCTACTCAAGAGATCATTTCTTTATCTTACAAGCTTGAATTTGAAACTTCAAACAATGTGGATGAATATGAGGCTCTTGTTTTGGGTTTGAGGGCTGGCAAAGACATGAGGATTGAAGAGCTAGCAGTGTTTGGAGATGTTAAATTAATTGTTCATCAAATAAAAAATATGTATCAAGTTAAACACCCAAGGTTAAGGACTTACATAAATCAAGTTTGGGATCTTGTTGATAGTTTCTTCTTAGCTTTTAATATCTCATTTGTTCCAAGAGAGGAGAACACTATGTAAGATTCCTTGGATGTTTCGACAAGTAATTTAAGAGTTCCTTTTCCCCCTAAACTCAAATATGATGTGGAAGTGAAGTATAGACCCTCTATACTTGACAATGTCAAACATTGGAAGGTTTTTGAGGATGATCTTGATATAAAAAGATTTCTTGAGACTGTAGATGAGTTTTATGCCTTACATATTGATCAAGATCATGATATTGAAAAAAACCCTCATGTTGATATTTTTTTGAATAAAATTGCTGACCATTATATTGTTCAGTTGCCCAGTAACGATATTCCAAAGGGACTAGTTCATTTGGAGAGATTGTTTGATAGAAATGATGTTGTTGTAAAGGTTAAAGGTTCAATTGAAAATGTTGATGTGACTGAATGCAATTTAGGTACAAAGGAGGATCCAAAGTATGTTAAGTTGTTTAGCAGCTTGTTAAAAGAACAAAGGGATGAATATGTTAAGCTCTTAAAAGATTTTTTTGATGTGTTTTCTTGTAAATATGAAGATTTGAGAACATATGACACAAGCATCATTGAACATAAGATCCCTTTGAAAGAGGAGACCAAGCCATTTAGGAAGAAACTCAAATAATTAAATCCTATGTTGCTGCCTATTATGGAAAATGAAGTAAAAATGATTTTGGATGCCAAGATCATCATTCCTTTGAGATAATCTAAATGGGTGGCTAACTTGGTCCCAGTGAGGAAGAATAATGAGGAAATAAGACTATGTGTCGAATTCAGAAATTTGAATAAAAGCTCCAAGAAAGATAATTACCCCTTACCAAAGATGGAGCACATTTTGCAGAGGGTGACAAGTTCATCTAGGATGTCTATGATTGATGGATTTTCTGGCTACAGTCAGATCTCTTTCTTACCTGAAGATAGAGAGAATACAACCTTCACTACTCCTTGGGGCACATTCATGTATGCCAAAATTCCCTTCGGATCGATGAATGCATGAGCAACCTTTCAACGAGCAATGGATATTTCCTTTATTGGGGAGAAGGAAAAGTTTGTAGTCATATACTTAGATTAAATTACAGTGTTCTCACAATCTGATAAAGAAAATTATCATCATTTAAAAAATGTTTTCTTGAAGTGCAGAAAGTTCGGTCTCTCTCTCAATCCTAAAAAGTCTTTGGTTGCTATGAAGGAGGGGAAATTGTTGGGGCACATTGTATCAACAAAAGGGGTAAGAATTGATTCAAGTAGAGTAGAATCCATCTAGACCTTGTCTCTCCCTAGATCCAAGAAAGAAGTTCAATTTTTCTTGGGGAAAATCAATTTTCTAAGAAGGTTCATTTCAAATTTTGTTGAATTGGTAAAGTACATTACAGCCATGCTTAGGAAAGGAAATGAGGTCAAATGGACTACTGAGTCTTGAGATTCTTTTGATCAAATAAAAAAGACCTTGACTGAATCACCTATGCTCATCATCCCTGAATACTCCAAGAATTTTCTGATATTTTCCTTTGCTTCATTTGACATAGTAGCTGTTGTTTTATTGCAAAAAACTGCAAAAGGGTTAGAGCAACCTATTTCCTTTTTCAGGAGGGCATTGAGGGATGCATAAATTAAATATGATATCATGGAAAATAAGGCTTACGAGTTGGTCAAATCCCTTAGGGATTTCATAGTATATGTTTTACATTCAAATATTTTTGCATATGACCCTTCAACCTCAGTGAAAGAGATACTTATCCAGCCTGATATAGATGGGAGGAGAAGCAAATGGATTACAAAAATTCTGGAATTTGACCTTGAAATAAAGCCCACTAAATTGGTGAAAGGCCAAGGTTTAGCTAGGTTGTTGGATGAATCAAATTACAAATCTTTGGGGGTTAATTTCATAAACATAAACTCAGAAAATCAACAAGCTGAGTTGGCTGATAAAGGTTCTCATGTCAGCCCAAAGTTGGAAGAATGCACTTGGTATAAGGACATCATATATTTTCTGCAAATGTTACAACCTCCTGATGGTTTGGAAAAGAACAAGGTAAGAGCTTTGAAGCTTAAAGAAATCAGATATTTTCTTATTGGCCAAGTTTTGTATTGGAAAGATCCTCTAGAAGTTCTTTTGAGATGTCTAGATCCACATGAGACCCAAAAGGTCATGACTGATTTTCATGATAGTTTATGTGGGGGCCATCACTTTTGTAGAACCACATCCTATTAAATCCTTAGAGCTGGGTATTTTTGGCCTAGCCTTTTTACTGATGTTTGTGCAAATATTAGAGCTTGTGTCAAATGCCAAATTTTTTCTAGAAATAAGCAGCTCAAATATTTTCCATTGAAGCCTGTGGTAGCTTAATGACCTTTTCAGCAGTGGGGCCTAGACTTCATTGGGGAAATCCATCTCGCTTCAAGTGGTCAACATAGGTGGATTTTGAATTCCACTGATTAATTCACCAAATGGATAGAAGGCATTCCTACTAGGAATGCCTCCCATAAGGTAATCATTAGTTTTATTGAGTATATCATGTCAAGATTTGGTTGCCCGAACAAAATTGTTACTGACAATGCTGCATCTTTCAAGGCTAAACCATTGTTCAAGTTTTGTGAGCAGTATAGGATTACATTGATTCATTCTACTCCTTACTACCCCCAAGGGAATGGATTGGTAGAATCCTCTAACAAGAGCCTTATAAAGATTATCAAGAGATTGTTAGAAGACAACAAGAAAGCATGGGACTCAAAGCTGAAATTTGCTTTGTGGGATGATAGAGTTACAGCAAAAAGGTCACTTGGTGTCTCTCCCTTTCAACTTGTATATGGGGTTGAGGATATCTTTCCTACTCATATTTCCTTTCCTGTAGAAAAATTCTTCCAGGACTACCAAGGAGAACTTGATGATATGGTCAGAAGGATACAATAGTTGGTAGAAGTGCAATAGACTATGGAGAAGATATTGGACAAAGCACATGACCATCAACACAAGATCAAGCAAGCCTTTGAAAAGAAGGTAAGAAAAGAATATTTCCAGTTGGGAGATCTAGTGCTCAAGTGGGATGAACCCAAGAAAGACAAAGGAAACCATGGTAAATTTGAAGCCTTGTGGATTGGTCCCTTCAAGATTTCTGAGGTATTTTCAAATAACAATTATAAGTTGCAGAATTTGGAGGATTCCAAAGTTTTTGGTGGCCCTGCCAATGGGCACTTTCTGAAAAAAAAATTTATTTTTCTTAAGCCATGAGTGGATTTCGATTCATTGTAAATATAATTTTTGTTTTATTTCTTATTAAATAAGTGACCCCATAGCCATAGGATAAGACATTGAACCTGCTTGTTCTTGGTAGCTCATAGGGAGCATGCCATCCACTGTGGAGCCAATGTTATCACATGAAGTTGGCATGGGTCTTTTATCCCTTAGGTTTTTAATTTTTATCCTTTAGTCTTTATGTTTTCTTCATTTTTATCTTTTTGATCTACTTAGGTTAGTCTAAACAAATAAAGACTTGGGTTTTGGCTCATTGTTTGGCCCATACATATGATTTTATCCTAGGTTCATTTTATGGTTCATGTCTTTGACTCACCTTTTGACTTGAAACCAAGCATTATCAACCCCATGATCCTAACGATTTGAAAATTCAGTCCATCCACTCATGATATTTATCCTTTCCATGTTGTCCCTATGTCCATTAAGGGGGTCAAATCAATCTTTGAAAAGGGCACTGCCAACTCATTAGGCGTTTCTGTAACGCACCTTGTCCTATGCTCCTTTACCATAATTCGCCATAATAAAATGATGTCATGATTTCCATTGTTTTCAACGCCCTTTTATTTAAAAAGGAATATCAATATTTGGTCATTTATGAGCTTGATAACTATTTGTCAATTTGAATTTTTTTCCCAAGCTCGGCACTGCTGAAATCACTAGTTCAAACAACTTGCAGATTGCGCTACGAGATCGACTGTTAGAGCTGAATTGGAGGATGATGTGGATGTAGCAGTTCCATAGATTACTGCAGATCTTCCATCATCATCCACAACCTCTAGGTATTTCATAAGTCCTTTCAACTACATGGGAAATTATTAAGATACACATGCCTCATCTTTTGGCACTGCCTGGTGCTACAAACTACATCCTCTCTCATCCATTTGCATCTGTAGCTCTTCTTCCATAGACTCCATAGAAATTTTCCAACTAAATTTCACCTATACTAAGGTCAAGCCATTCTGATTCAAAATATTGAATTCCCATTCATTCATTTGGCTCTTGTGTCCACACTACGCTAAAGAAAGTCCTTGCCAAAACTACACTATGGATCCCCTGTATCAGTGTTGCATTTTCCTTGGATTTTTTAGTGCCATCTTCTGTATTCAAAAGATACATTCATTAACCTTCTTTATTCACTGCACCATCCTTCGTTTTATCTCAAAATCTACTGGTAGTGAGGAGAATAGAAATCCCTACCCTTTAAAGATTTGATGACCATTGTATGGTGGCATAAAACTGAGCAATGCAACCCTACATACCTTTCCTCATAGTTTCTTTATCTCATTTTTAAAAGAAAATCCATTAGACCAGTCTATTGCTAATTCAAAAGTGAGTTGGAGGAAAATCCTTGAGATATAAACCATTAGCCACTGTCAATTCTCATAGATAGTTGCCTATGTTTTTTCCTTTACCCCTCACTACATCACAACCTTTGATCCCCTATTGATATCCATGGAGACACCTTAAAGGAAGAAGTCTCATAAGGGAGGGAGTGTGGTCAGGACTGAACCTTCTAACATGCACATGTTTGATGTTGAGACAATGGTCAGGGAGGTTTTACAAAGGGTTGGCTACCTCTCTTTTTTTCAAAACATCTAGAGGGGACACCCTGAAGTAGCCACGAAGTTTTCATTACACTTTGATGGAATTAAGACCAAGGTGGGAAACCTTGAGTTTGATGTATCTGAGGCCTCTGTTGCGACAACCACTGAGATAACTAATATTGGTGAGAGGTGGTTCAAATCCATGATCCTCAATGCTTCCTTTTCCAAGGAATTCCTCAAACCAGACTATCAGAAAGAAAATTTGTCTAAGGGAGTGCCTAGGAGCCACCTAGTTGAAGGCTTTGATAAAATGTTGAAGATCATCCAAAGATATTTTACATGTGAGGGAAGGTTTAACATGATACACCAGTATCATATAAGACTCTTTCTACATTTCACTGGTAAGGATGCAATGAATATCCATTTTATCTTTTGAGGAGTATGGGAAATATGTATGATAGATTCCAAGCCAAGTCCAAGGCTGTGGAAACTAGTGTCTTCCACTCTGGGTTGATCAGGATGCTAGTGATAGAAGAGTTGAAGAAAAGGAGAATTCCTTGGGAACAATTCATTCTCTCTTACCATATGCAGCTAGATATAGCTTCTACCCCTCAATCCAGGATGCAGATCCCTTTGCCATCTAGTAGTGTTTCCCCAACAAGAACATTGTTGGCACAGGGGCAGACCCGGGGTTCAACTCCAAGAGTGCACCAACAAGCCCTAACCACTGGCCCTTTCGGAAACACTTGTGAGGCAGATGCAGTCTCACCCAAAGTAGCTATGGGTGGGTTTCAGGACATATATGTCTACAACTAAGGGGGATATCAAGTGGATCCAATACAAGAAAAACACAACATTAATATATTAAGTACCTACTTAGATCTACTTTTCACAACTATCTTTCAGATCTATCATAGTAAAGAGATAATAGTATATCAAATGACAAAGAGAAAAGCATCAATCACACATGACACAAGATATACGTGGTTCACCCTCTCTCTAAGGTTACGTCCACAGAACCATGCTTTATAATATATTAATATGAAAACATATAGTTCTAATACGCGTTCTTAGCTAGCAAATATTCTCTTCTTCTCTCTCTTTCTCCCCTCCCTATGCACCCATATGTAGGGTTGATCTTCGCACCCGGCTGAATATATTACAACATAGACTGCTCTCACGATACAATACTTCTCTCTAAATAGCAATCTCTCCTCATAACATTCCTAAACTCTCTATCAACAACAATAATGACAAAAAAAACCCAAACCAGGTCCTCTTGACCTTTATTTATACATTACAATAGCTCACCGACTTTCTTAGGCCGAGATCTAGGTGTCAAAACCCTAGATACCAAAACCCTAGGTGTCTAAAACCCTAGGTCAACTTGACCCTCTTTTTTAGGGCTTCGCTAACCTCACTTTCCTTCCTTCTCGCGCGGTGCTCCAAAGCATCCAATGGTGGTTTTTTTCACTCACTGATTTTTCCACGATCCATCTTCCTTGCTGATCCGTCATCCTCTGTCTCCTCATCCAATGGATTTATTTCTTGAAATTCACTCCATCTTTTCTTCTCTTTTGCTCACTTCGACCCAGTAACAGTCACTGTGTCTTCCACACAGTTCACATTTCTTCCTTTCTGACTTGATCTTCTCTTACTTTCATACCCAAGGGCCAACATGCTCCCAACACTCACCTATGACTTGTCCCTAGGCACTTCAGATTTGATCCTTCTTCTTTACTTCGTCTTCAGACTGCATAGGGAAGCCTTTGCTTTCTGCTTTATGCTTCCTTTCCTTCCTTATGCAAATTGTCTTTTCTATGTCTGGTACCTAGTTTCAACTGCAGCTGGTACCTAGAACTATTTTCTCATGCTTTTATTGAGAGATGTGGGGCAGCTGGTTGTCATAATACAATTTCAACTGGATCCCATTCACAAAAACTTCCTTCCATTCTCCATTCAAATGATTCAACTGCGCAACTCCTCCTTCTGTAACATAGGAAGCCTCATATGGCCCAAGCCAATGTGTTTCAAACTTCCCTGGATGTTTCATGAACTTATTGTCATATACCAGTACCAAATCACCTTGCTTAAATGCCTTCTTCTTGATATGCTTGTCATGGTAGGCCTTCTCTCTTTCTTTCTGGACCCGCCGATGGAATCCTGTAATGAATCTGTCTTCTTCAAGTTCAACTAATTGTGCAAGCCTCTCTTGAACAATGCCAACATCATCCATTTCTGTAAAGGCAACAATTCTTAGGCTTGGTACCAAATATTCCATTGGGACAATGACTTCAAGGCCATAAACCAACTTAAAAGGGTCTACATTGTTAGCTTCTTGCAAGTGGTTCTATAGGCCCATAGTACTAATGATACTCTTAAATCCCATTCATCCCTGTTCACATTGCAATTCTTTGTCAGTGTTGTCTCCAAGATTTTGTTGAATGCATCAACTGTCCCATTTTCTTCTGGATGGTAAGGTGTGCTCTTTTGATGATGAAATTCAAACTCCTCAGTCAAGGCTTCAACAGTCTTATTGATGAAATGTGTGCCTTGATAACTCATAAGGATCTTCAGACATCCAAACCTGGTTACAATGTCATCAAATATGAAGCGCACAGTTGTAGTTGCACTATAGTCCTTAATTGCTCTTGCTTCGGCCCATCTGGTCAAGTACTCTGTCGTAGTGATTATGTACCTTTCTCCTGTGCGCTTTCCTGGTGGGTTTATAGGTCCCACGAAGTCAATGGCCCATTTCTGAAATTCTTGTAGGGTCAGTTGTGGTGCTAATGGAATTTCATCTCTTTTGGATGGTTTCCCAACTCTTTGGCATACATCGCAGGCTTTGTAATAGTCCTTGGCATCTCTGTGCAAGGTAGGCTACCAAAGGCCAGCTCTAAGAACCTTTTGTGTAGTTTCTTTTCTTGCATAGTGTCCTTCTGCGATGCCTTCATGAGCTTCGGCGAGGATCATTAGTCACTATGCTTCCATAACACATCTCCTCAGTATCTCATCAAGTCCCATCTTGTATAGCTGTCCAGCTATAAGTGAAAAGTTGACAACACACACTACTAGTTGTTTCTTCTAGGTGATTGTATACTCACTAGGTTCCATTCTTGTTGACAAGAACTGGACTATTTCTACGAAGTGATCATTGATATTTCTAATGGCTAGCAACTGTGAATCCGAAAATGTATCCTCCAAGCTAGTAGGCTCTTCTCCATGTTCCAACCTTGACAAGTGGTTAGGACCTGTGCTCATTGTCCCTGGCTTAACTACGATCTCAAAATAATATTCCTGAAATAGCAGAAGCCATCTGCATATTCTCCCCCCGAACACTGGCTTGTTGACTAGGTATTTCAGTGCAGAGTGATTGGTAAACATTTTAAAATGTCCTCCCAACAAGTAGTGGCGGAACTTCTATAGCGCATACACCATGGCTAACCCTTCTCTTTCATTGGTGGTGTAATTGATCTCAGATGTTGATAGCTTCCTGCTAGAAAAGGCTAATGAGTGGTCAATGTCTCTTGTTCCTGGTTGTGCTAAAACGACTTCTAATGCAATAGAATATGCATCGACATGCACACTAAAATCCTTACTCCAATCTGGGAAAACCATAATAGGCACAATAACCATTTTCTGTTTCAGTGTGTCGAAGCTCTGTTGGCATTCTTCTGTCCAGTGAAATTGACAGTCTTTCTTCAAAAGCTTCTCCATGGGAGCTGTAATCTGGGAATAGCCTTTAATGAACTTCCTGTAATATCCCATGTGTCCCAGCATAGTGCATAGCTGTTTGACTGAAGCAGGAGGGGGTAGATAAACTATGATGGAAATTTTAGATGGATCTACCATCAATCCTTTCTTACAGACAATATGTCCTAAAAACACTCCAAATGGTGAGAAGAATATGCACTTCTTCAGATTCAAGGCAATCTGACACTGCCTGCATTTGTTCAACATTAGCCTTAAACATTCAATATGATTTTTCAATAAACTAAAAACAGTCCAATCATCAAAGTATGCTTTGAGAAATTTATGTAAAAACTCCTTGAATGCTTCGACCACCACCCTGGAAAAGATGGTTGGGGCATTCTTCAATCCAAACAACATCACTGTATACTGATAGGATCCCCATTCTATTGCAAATGTGGTTTTATGGCGATCTTCCTTGGAAATCCGAATTCGATGGTATCAATATACTTCCTGACCTCCTACATTATCTAACACTTCGTCAGTGAATGGTGTAGGGAATGGGTCATGAAAACATGCATCATTCAGCTTCATGAGATCTACATAGATCCTGATCTCTCATGTCTTCTTGTCTTATACCACCATAGGGATTATCCATTCTGATTCATCCACAGGTTCTATGATCCTTGCTTCTAGTATTCTGTCGAGCTCAATCTTCACTTTCTCCTTATATTTAGGGTTCAATATGTAGGGTCTCTGTTTGACTGGTCTTGCATCTAGCTTCAAAGGGATCCCCATCTCTCCCATAGGCCCTTTAATGCCCTTCATATCAGTGAACTTGGTTGGAAACAAGTCCTGAGATTCATGCAGTAATTCTGTAATCTTGTCGATAGTGGAAACATTCCAATAATCTCGAACATTTGCAAGCTTCAACATTTTCTCTGTTCCAATATTGAATTTCTTGATCTTGATCGACTGCCCAATAAATGGTATCTCAACTCCTAGTCCTTCTATGTCTCTTTGGCCTTCTGTTTCGACGATGTTCACCTTCCAAGGATCATCGTCTTCATCAGCATTGATGTTGTAACAACCTTGCAGTTTCTGGAGAGGCGCAGTCCATTCATCCTCTTCTTTCTCCAAAGGGAGGCTAGAGGTGTCCTCAAACACTTTTTGTCTTACAATATGTAATGCTTGATCTACTGTAGGATATTGGCTTTTGAATAAAAAGGTAGTGACAAAGTGTTGAGTCATACCTTCCCAATCTGTAGTGATGGGGCACAGTTCTGCTTGAATATATCAGTTGATAGGGGTGGTGTCCAGTGTGTTAATGAATTTGTGCACCCACCACGCATGAGGAATATTTCTCTTGGCTTCCTCACAACTTCGCACATGGTCCTTCCGACAACTTTGACCTGTATACCGAACTTCACAACCTTCTACTTATGCTGAGAACCGCACTGTCATCAAAGTACGACATTGTACCCAGTCTGTAATGTTGTTTTTGTGTGTCCCCCACCATCTTGCTGGTGTGGATTTCAGGGCCTCATCCATTGCTAACAATATTTGTTGTGTTGGTACACTTTCTTCAAAGTCCGATGAGAAGGATTCTAAAGGATTCAGACCATCAAAGGTGGGTAAGTTACTTACTGTTGTGTTGATCCAATGAACTTCTCTAGTTAGTCTAGAGCATGTCCTTGTAGATACTTCATACATTTTG
>JZKD02S1657184.1:119426-135334 GCA_000966675.3 Picea glauca
TGGATTCAGAGGATGGAAATCTCTGGAAAAGGGCCATGGAAGAAGAAATGGCATCTTTGGATAAGAATGAGGCTTGGGATCTAGTGGAGTTGCCAAATGGAATAAATCCCATTGGAAGCAAATGGGTATTTAAAAAGAAGCTGAATGCAGAAGGAAAAGTGGAGAAATACAAATCTCGGTTAGTGGCAAAGGGTTATTCCCAGGTTGAGGGAATTGATTTTGGTGAGATTTTTTCTCCTGTTTCCAAGTTAACCTCTATAATATTTTTGTTACCTGTTGTTGTTGCATTTTATTTTGAAGTAGAACAAATGGATGTGAAGACAACATTCCTGCATGGGGATCTGGAAGAAGAAATCTTTATGAAGTAACCAGAAGGTTATGATGTGAAAGGAAAGAAGGAGCTAGTATGCAAGCTGAAACAATCCCTGTATGGTTTAAAACAATCACCAAGGATGTGGTATCAAAAATTTTATACTTATATGTTGGGAATTGGCTTCACAAGAAGCAAAGAGGATCATTGTGTGTATTCTAAATTAATTGGTGNTGGATTCAGAGGATGGAAATCTCTGGAAAAGGGCCATGGAAGAAGAAATGGCATCTTTGGATAAGAATGAGGCTTGGGATCTAGTGGAGTTGCCAAATGGAAGAAATCCCATTGGAAGCAAATGGGTATTTAAAAAGAAGCTTAATGCAGAAGGAAAAGTGGAGAAATACAAATCTCGGTTAGTGGCAAAGGGTTATTCCCAGGTTGAGGGAATTGATTTTGGTGAGATTTTTTCTCCTGTTTCCAAGTTAACCTTTATAATATTTTTGTTATCTGTTGTTGTTGCATTTGATTTTGAAGTAGAACAAATGGATGTGAAGACAACATTCCTGCATGGGGATCTGGAAGAAGAAATCTTTATGAAGTAACCAGAAGGTTATGATGTGAAAGGAAAGAAGGAGCTGGTATGCAAGCTGAAACAATCCCTATATGGTTTAAAACAATCACCAAGGATGTGGTATCAAAAATTTTATACTTATATGTTGGGAATTGGCTTCACAAGAAGCAAAGAGGATCATTGTGTGTATTCTAAATTAATTGGTGATCATCTGATTTATTTGGTCTTGTATGTGGATGACATGTTGTTGATAGGAAACAACAAGGAGATTATCCAGGATGTGAAAACTCAGTTGTCCTCTAAATTCGACATGAANAGAATGTAAACTGGTCAAGGTTCCTATTCCTGTTGGTGTAAAGTTATATGTGGATCAATGTCCCAAGACACATGAAGAAGAGGAGGACATGTATCATGTTCCATATGCAAGTGCAGTTGGCAGTTTGATGTATGCAATGGTCTGTACTAGACCAGACATTTCACATGCAATGGGAGTTTTGAGAAGGTATATGTCAAAACCAGGGAAGGAGCATTGGACAACAATAAAAAGGGTTTTCAGGTATTTGCATGGCACTGCTAGCTATGGATTGTGCTACGAAGGAAGACCGAGATTGGACAGAGTGGTCGATATACATGGCTTTGTGGATGCAGACTAGGCTAGGGATTTGGATCGTAGGAGATCTACAAGTGGGTATGTGTTTAACCTATTTGGAGGAGCAATAAGTTGGATGAGCAAAAGACAGACTGTAGTGGCACTTTCAACTACAAAATCTGAATACATGGTAGACACTCATGCAAGTAAGGAAGCAATATGGTTACAAAGATTGTTTTCAGGTATTGGGTTGGTACAACAAGATGTAAGGATAGAGTGTGACAATCAAAGTGCAATTTTTCTAGCGAAGAACCCTGCTTATCATTCAAAGACAAAGCACATTGATGTTCAATATCACTTTGTGAGAGACATGATTGAAGAAAAGAAAGTATCACTGATGAAGGTGGACACTTTGACGAATGTTGTAGACTCATTAACAAAATATGTGAGCATTGAGAATTTCTCTTGGTGTAGAGGATCCATGGGCATTGTTGCCTTGGATTTTTTACCATGTAACCCTGTAACCCCCTGTATGCAAAGAAAACAACAAGTGGGAGAATGTTGGGCATGTGTTATATTCTTTGCACGAGTAGTAGTGTCTAAGCATATGCATCGGGCGTGCAGGGGGGCGGAGCCCCCCGTGTGAGGGTCCGGGGGCAGCGTTGCCAGAATTTTTTTTCTGCCTCAGGAAACATGACACCTACCTCGAGAAACATGTCATGTATTTAGGTGGTTTTTTTGGCACATGGTTTTTGTCGATGGTTTTCTATTTCCAATTAAGACATTAGGGTTTTGGAATAATCCATGTCATTGGGTTAGGGTTTTGGATTCCACTGGCTCCTATATGTATATTTTATTGTAAACAATGTAACATAATGAATGAATATAATATATGTTGGTTTTCCCGGTTTGGGTTTCCAAGGGAAAACTATCTGTGTAATGTTTGTATTTTCCATTGTATCTTTTCTGTTCTTTTCTGAATATTTTTTTACAGTAGACATTATACAAGGTTAGAATTTACATATCTGAGATGGTCGAAATACATTATAATTCCTAGAAGTGGAGTAATTGAGACCCAACTGGATGAACTAGTTTCTCATAAGAATGTTACAATTCATAATGACTTTGTACACATGGATTCTAATTTGAATTACACTACAGATCCATGTGGAAATATACCAAACAAATTTTCATGTCCATGAATAGAAAATAAAAGTAGATACGTGCCATAGGTTGTCATAGTCACGAACAAGGCCCAATGAAAACCAGTCTCAAAATCAGTCTAAAGATATCTGTATACGATGGAGTACAATATGATCTCCCATGATCACTGAATTCATATAGGTACTGGTCCAATGAATGATAGAAACAACTTAGGTAAGCTGTGACTATGAATTTATGTCTTCAAGTCTTCTACACGATCCACCAAAGGTGAAAGTCTACATCATGTGAATAAAGGAGTTGAGGTCGAACATAATGAGACTTTGTTTGATTACCGGTCATTAAGGTATACCGTTAACAAACGTGAGAAAACCTATTAATAATTAAAGTAGATATCAAGGCACCGAGTACATTCTCACAAGTGTGAATAAAGGTGTTGAGGTCGAACAATTGAAGAATCCATCAATCAGGAGACATTGATGTATTCCCAACTGTCCATGGCGAGAGAACCTGCCACTGATGACTACAAGCCTCTAGGTACTTATAGGACTCTAGGCCTCATTTCTAGAATGGATGAGTTGAAGTTGATGGAAGGATATTCGATGAAAGGACAGAATTAAGGAATCTCTCATCATTCAACACGAGGTACTGTTGAGTGCTCAACACACCCTAAAAGTTCTATGACCACTTCCTTTTGGGTACCACCTTGTCTTCTACCTTCAATTGTTTTCACCGTGGTTTGATCTTGATAACCTTCTTATCTGATATATCCGAGTTTCTCTTGAGCATATTAAGAACCATCTTGAGGAACACCACGACGGATCAAGGAACCAGTGACCCATATTTCTTCCATCTTACTTGAGAAGTTCGGCATTGGTGAAAGATTAAGGTAGAAAAAATTGTATGGGAAGTCAAAGTAGCCAAGTGCCGACATTATTCGACGTCGGTCGATAAGAGTATCTCTTTTACAAATATTTCCTTCAAAAATATTTCGTTGAAGAACTATTCTTTCGGCTTCGGTAGAAAAGTGCGATTGTAAGCGCCGCACACAGATAAAATCAACATTGTCGATCGTCGAAATCCTGAAAAAAGTTCGGTATCGGTGAGAGGGAACTAATTAATTGCTCCAACGACTCTCAGTATTGGCAGCTGTGACCTCTAGTCTTTTCTCAAAAGACTCTCGGTACAAGTGAAATTCCAAGCATGACTTTTATACACTAGTCGAATATATTTCCATGATTAATTTTTTTTATATATAACCAAAATCGATAATCCCGCGGAAGTAGTAATTGATATCAAAGTTTTACAAATAAAAACATTAACAAACTTGCGACGTAATAATAATGATTCCAAAAGATCTAATATTTTACGCAAAATATTTAAAGGAGAATAGACGTTTTATTCACAGCATGATGCATTTAAAATTTTCTTTATATACAATGAAAAACCTCCGCCAGGCTTGGTTTACATACGAATAAAAAACCTTAACGACTTGGCTAACCTGCCCGGTCTCTGTGAGATTAAAAAACTTTTCAAAGAAGAAAGACAAAGAGGTGTTAAGCCACGCTTCTAGGAACACAGGGTGAGAACCCGCTAACTATGTATCTCCTATGCTTTGGTCCTCTCTCAGTTTGTCTTCTGTGCTTTGTGGTGTCTTATGTTCTGTTTTTTCCACCACTCGATGTGCCTCATGTAACTCCACGATCGTGTCTTGTGCTTCCCGAAGTTGTCTCTGCAGCCAAACAGTGCTCCCTGCGCGACCATGTGGCGGCAATATCCTCTGGGATTTTGCCTCCAACTAACACTGCAGTTCCCTATTTGCTTGGTAAAGCTCGACTATTGAAAATTGAGCCTGCTCTAGTTGTTAAGAGGATTTTTTTACGAAAGCACTTGGATCTTCGACCCTCCCCTCTCTTCTTCTTCCTCCTTTGCCAGCGGTCCCGACCAAATTTGAATGATCGATAGGTATTACAGGCTCCTCGAGGGTTTGATGTGCACTTAGTTCGGACTTGGGGTGGTCCCCCTCTCCTTCCCAAGTTTTCTTCTTAGGCCCTCCTCTTCTCCACGGTTTTGGTCCCGAAGAAGGCACAGTTTCCAACTTATCTCTCCTGGACGTATCTGTGACCACCCAAGCCCGTGTTTGGATGCTAACACTGCCTCTGGGCAGATAGATGTACCTCTCGAAGTCCACAGGAAGGAGTCCCAGGTGCGCTGGGGCTGAGACCTCACACTTTGGCTGCCTTATGGACCTCATCCCATGTTTGAAGGAGATCCCATAATCACAAAGCATAAAAAACTCAAGGCATCCGTAGATGGAAAAGGATTACTCAACTAGACATCACCAAGACGAACTTACCGAACTAGATCCCCAGGGAATATGAGCTTGGAATATAAGAAGGATTGCTCGCAAAGCTCCTGGATTTATAGGGAAATCAAAGAGTGACACTAGGGTCACCAACATAATGCCCGCACCTCATGACATGATGCTTGAGAATTTTTGGCACGCTGCAGCTAATCGACAGATGCAATCCACAACATTAAAGCACCGTCAATTGGGGTTGCAGGAAAGTATGTGGTGCGATCCTTTCGATCCTTTTGAACTTCCAAACCTCCTTTATTTATAAATGACGCTTGGCACACTCGGTGGTACAAGTTCTGAAGGCATTTAACGGCCTTCTCTGTACCATATCTGACCTCTCGGGAGCACACAAGCATATAATTCGTCCTCGATGCCATTTTTCCCAAAGGTCAAGTAATTACTGTGATAATTATAAATTTCATACTTGATTAGCCACATTACATCATGTTGAGGTGTTCATTTATACCAAAAAGGAGCGACGGCTTCACAGGTCACTCGAAGGAAGTGTTTGGGATCACATAAGTATTAAAAATGATTTAGACTAGCAAACTGCACAGGTACGTGTTGATCTTTTGTTTATTTATGTCAAATCATGGGTTGCTTGATCGTTAAACTACTTCTATTTAATTGTAGGAAGAACCTTCCCGATCACCGACTAGAGTATGTCCTATCCCATCGAAGAATTGAAAGAATCACCGAAGCGACAAAGTGTGTCGAGCTCTCGATTTCGACATCCCAATATTAATCAACCGAAGCATAATGATCAAGTTGTGCGCCAAAAAAGATGCGTCATGGGTAGAAGAATGTGCAACGGTCATCGATGTAAAGACCAAGCAAGTACAATAGTTCGTAGGACATCCAATCAAATCTAGAGCCATACTTCAAAAGTTGAACTTCAACCTCACAAAATATCAGGCACACGTAGTAGACATCAGGGGAATATGTGTAGCTCCAACGGAACAACACAGGTTTCCATGGGCCAACACCTATGAAGAACTCTTTATCAGACGGTGTGATTATGAAAGAGTCCACCCTTTTCAAGAAACAACTTGGATGGACTGTTGAAAGACTGTTAGATGATGACACCATGTGGCGATTCTTGATTAGTTCAAATGTATTTTACCGTTAATTACTATTAAGACTTTATATTATAAATAGGAACATCGATCGATGGTTAAAGGGGTCAATGGTTGTTGTAAAAAATATTTTCTTTTGGTTGTTGATAATTATTTTGAGACTTCTATGAATTAAGAAGTCCTTCTGGACCAGAGAAGAGCTATTTTCATCAGATGTATGTGATTGGAATTGGAGAAGAATTACTTCCTTTCCTGTTCCATGAATGTTGCAGTAAATGAGTAAGAGCAATTAATTATGTTGTCAAGTTATCTGGTACAATGTTTTGATGTTCCTTGCTTTAAATGACGAAAGTAAATCATTGTGCTTCTATGTGATGGATGTCTTGGTAGATGAATTATTTTTCTTACTTTGGCATTGATTATAGTTGTGTTTCTTTCTCTATGCTATAGAAGCACAATGTGACAAATGTCTCGGTAGATGAATTATTTTTCTTACCCTAATATTGATCATATATGCATATTCTTTCTTCTAAGTAGTTTTCTCGGACAACAATTGGATGCTCTTTCAGTTAAAGTATTATTACTAAGCCCCTTTGGCATAGGATCGTTGTCTGCATGTTCGAGTAGCGGGTTATCCCAAGATGAACCCCTTCCCAAAAGTTAAAATGCTTTTCCTATATTTGTCAAGTTGGTTTATACTAGCTTGCATCTATTGTACCTGTCTCACCTAAGAGAAAATATAGAAAAAACTATTTTAACCGAAGGAAGAGAATTCACCAGAAAACACAAAATCTCATCGATAATTTGGCCAGATTGTAAGATCTGGAGAACCATTCCACTCCAAATGTTGCAGAGTCTAATTGGGCCTCGGTGGAAGGTTTGGTTCCTGCTGTTGAATCAGGGGATTTAAGCCCCATCAAAATAATTGGCGCTAGAAGGAGGGAATGATAACGAATAGTTGAATATGTAAGTTATATGATATTTCGAACAGCCTACAGATTCATAATGGCCCACATGCATGGCTAGTCATCCAACAGACAACCCACCTTTACTGAGTACTCCCAAAGTGGATAACTCACCCCACTCTGAGGAAGGATATCTTCACCCTGAAATACCTTATGCCCTCCCTCATGAGGAAGTGAATCAGTTTAGAAGGATTACCATAGCCTACACCCGACAAATTGACGCATTTTCCTTCACCCCCATCCTCCCTCGAAGAAAACAAAAAAGCAGACTAGTATTTAGCATTCCCGATGAAGTTATCGTACACTCCATCGAAGACTTAATAGACTTCGCGATCACCGAAATCCAAGAACCTCTTGACCTCATACCTGAGACGCCAACCGGTGATATCTTTGAACCTAACGATCTTTTAGAAGAGGAAGAGCCTGACTCCGACTCCGAAGATATGGAAGAGAACAACGGTCGAGAGGAGAAGAGGGAAGTTTCACTTCAAGACAACCAACCTTGGTTAGTCAGGGACGTCGTGGCCATCCCTGGATGAGTACACAATCTCCCTCGACACCCGGAGAAGTTTATCCCCAAGTATGACCTTGAAACCTCAGGATTGCCCGAAGATGATATCAAGAAGTTCATACTCGCAATCAGGCTTATGAATGTTCAACATGAAGACGTGGTATGCAGACTTTTCCCCTACACGTTTGAGAACTTGGCTTCCACTTGGTATTTTAACTTGCCAGTAGGATCCATAACCAACTAGACTAACTTCTAAAAGAATTTCCTAGAAAAATTTGCCGATGAAACTACCATGGGAGCCCTTATGGCCGAATTATTCGCAGCCACCATGACCCCAAAGGAAAGAGTCAAAGATTTCAATCAAAGATTCACGACTATCCTAAACAAATTTCAGCCCGCGGTGAAACCGACTCAAGAGTTGCAAATCGAGGTATATGCCAATGCGCTTCCGGCCTCTATTTTCAAGTTCATTAAAAGAGATGCTAAGAAAACCCTCGTAGAGAATTTCAAAGAGGCCAAGATGATAGAGTTCTAGATGAAAGGGTGTAAAGAAGGCCATGCATATCTAGCGAGAAAAGAAAGCCAACCCCCTCTTAGGAGAGGACTTCTCTTGACCAGACCATCGGGGAAGCCATCTGAACCAACTCCCGATAAGGGTAATGGAGGTAGAGAAGACCTGCAATGCATGGTCAAGAAACAATCAAATGAGATTATAGATATGAAAATAAATGCAGGTGAGGGAAACCAAGGCCAAAGACCCTTTAAGCCTTTCTTTGAAAGAAACCAACCTTTCAAAGCAATTGAACCGCCCCCAGCCAACCTAAACATTGACTTAGGGAATGTCACATCTGATTCTTTATGTACATATCACCAGGAGAACCACTTAGAAAGGGAATGTCCTCACTGGGTCCATGCCATGAATTTAATGGCCAATCGTTTTATGGGCGAAGTCTCTCTGACCGAACCATCCAGCAGTTTGGCCTTTAGCATTGCCGATCAGGAAGAATTTGACCCACCACAAGACACGGCCATGATGATATGGGATCCCGATGTGATCACATCTTTGGATGATCTGTTTAAACCTCAGGCACCACCCGTAGAGATACCGATGCCACTCGTGCCTCACAAAGTAAATTAACTCTCGATCTCCTGAGAATGCCTTTCGCTCCTGGTAAAAAGCCTATAAGTATCCATACTCATGATTCTCCTAAATTAGTCTACAATGTAGTAGAATATTTGAAGAAGATGAAAGCCAATGTATCAGTTATGGACATATGTAGAATCCCTCAGCAGAAAGACCTTTTGTTGCAAGCTCTAAGTTCGGTAGAAAACCTGACCGCCGGCAATGTTCAGGAAAAGAATATGCCCCCTATGGATTTGGCAAGAAAACCAACGATAAACACCTACTCCGAAGACAGGAGGGAGAGGCCTTTTGTACCACCTTTCCTTTTAACATTCGAAGTCTTCAACAGGAATCTCCACAACAGTTTGGTAGACTCCGGGGCATCTTCCAATGTCATGCCCTTGGCCGTTTGTAACAAATTAGGTGTTTTCCCTCTAAAGAGTGATAAGCATGTCATACAACTAGACAGGATCCAGGTCAAAGTCATGGGGGAACTCAAATATGTGATGATCAGGGTAGCCACTCATCCTAATTTCATGTAGGTGATTGACATCATTGTGGTGGATATCCCTGAGGCATATGGGCTATTATTGAGCTAAGATTGGTCTGAAAAACTAAATGGATGCTTCAGCACAGACTGGGCACACCTTTGGCTACCGCTGAAGGGATACAAGAACATGATCAAATTAGATAGGGAAAGATATATAAAACATACGGTCACTGACCTAGAAACCCCGAACGAACCAGCCTCTATCGATTTTCCCATACTAGGGAATTATTCTTGTGATTCTCACTTTGGAAATTTTGTTTCTCTCCTGTCCGATGTTCCACTTACCCAAAGCTCCGAGATGATATTTCTAGAAGAATTCCTGATGCCAATGGAAGATTCTCTCTTTTGTCAAGACCTAGTGTTAGGTCTTCCAGAAGAAAAGATCGAAGAGTGGAACATTGATTGGAATGGAAATCATCGCTCGCAAATTTGGACCCTTTATTTTGATGGATCCAAGTCACAAGAGGGTTCGGGAGCAGGGTTCATCCTCATCGATCAAAAGGGTAAATGCCATTTCTTGTCTTGTAGACTAGAATTCGAGTGCACCAACAACACTACCGAATATGAAGCCCTGGTACAAGGGTTAAAGAAAGCCATAAATCTTAATGTAAAGGAATTAAAAGTGTTCGGAGACTCGAAAATCATTATTAGACAAGTGAGAAACACTATACACTGCAACTCCCCTCGTCTTAAGAACTACCAACAGGAGGTGTAGAGGCTGATAGAATGCTTTGAAGATTTCAATATCACTGCGATCCCCAGAGCGAAGAACATCCTTGCCGACTCCTTAGCCACCGTTGCTTCAAGACTCTCTCCTTTAGAAGATTACAAAGCCTCCCGATTCATTGTAGAACTTCTCTACAAGCCATCGGTACCTAATAATATCTCTAATTGGAAAGTCTTTGAGGGGGATGAATAGATCATAAGCTTCTTGACTAATCAAGACAACTTCAAAGACCTCGCTATTGACGATGAAGAGTTCCAAGAGAAACTAATGGAAACTAGTCCTCGAGAGGGTCAACACACGGATAAACCAAAGGCTCACACAATTCCAAAAGGGATAGAAAATCTAGAGAATTTATTTGATCTAAAGGAACGATTCAAAGGACCTAAAAATGCAAAGACTGGTAGCCCCTGCCCCCTCCACGAAATTGTAAATCTTTGAACCCCAGACAACCCAAAGTATTTAAATCTCCGCAAAATGATATCTAAAGAGGAGAGGAAATCCTACCTCAAATTATTCAAGCAATACCAGGATTTGTTCGCCTGGTCCTATAAATATTTGAAAACGTATGATACTCGCATCATTCAACACACCATCCCGTTGAAACCCGAAGTCAAACCTTTTCAACAGAAGCTCTGAAAGTACCACCCATCCTTGGAACCCCTAATGTATCAAGAGTTAAGGAAGATTTTAGATGCGAATATAATTTTCCAAGTTAGACATTCCACCTGGGTAGCAAACCTTGTTCTAGTAAGAAAAAAGTCAGGAGAAATCTGATTATGCGTAGACTTTTAGAATCTCAACAGAGCTTCAAAAAAGGACAATTATCCCATCTTGCTGATGGAGAAACTCCTACAAACTGTGTCAAGCTAAAAAAAAATCTCCCTTCTAGACGGTTTCTTAGGATACAACCAAGTGTTGGTTTCAGAGGAAGACCAATTAAAAACTACCTTCCGGACCAAATGGGGAACCTTCGTGTATAAACACATGCCTTTAGGCTTGATTAACATAGGAGTGACCTTTCAAAGGGAAATGGATGTGGCATTTTAGGGGCTTATAGGTAAGTGTGTGGTAGTGTATTTAGATGACGTAACAGTGTATTTGAAGAATAGAGAGGAACACATCCAACACTTAACTTAGATTTTTGAAAGATGCCGAAAATACGATATATCACTCAATCCTAAGAAAAATATTTTCGGTGTTGAAGAAGGTAAGTTGTTAGGTCATATTATATCTCAAGCGGGAATTCAAATAGACCCTGAAAGGATTAAATCCATAGCTCAACTCTCGCTACCCCATAACAAGAAGGCTATGCAGTCTTTTTTCGGGCAAATTAATTTTGTAAGGAAATTCACCCCCAACTTCGCTGAAATCATCAAACCCTTACAAAAAATGATTCACAAAGATTCCAAGTTTAAGTGGGATGATGAACGGAAAGACTCTTTCAACAATATCAAAGATGCCATATCCCGAGCCCCAGTATTGCGAAGTCCCAATTTCAATAGAGACTTTAACCTTTATACTTTCACCTCTGACCAATCGCTAGCTGTGGTTTTGAATTAGAAAGATGATGACAACAACAAAGCCCTAGTGTCATTCATGAGAACCAACCTTCAAGGAGTCGAGCTCAATTAACCTGCCATAGAAAAGCAGGCCTACGCGGTCTATAAAGCAGTAAATCATTTTAGGTCATACATCCTCAAGAATCATACTAAGGTGATTGTGCCACACCCCATAGTCTGATCCTTTTTTACCCAACAAGAAATGGGAGAAAGAAGAGGGAACTGGATGGCGGTAGTCCAGGAATTTGATCTAGATATAAAACCCGCCAAGTTAGTAAAAGGACAAGGTTTGTGAAAACTCGGAGTCGAAGCTCAAGATCAAGCAAACCAAGATCCAGGGTGGGATAATGAAATATCACTATGGTGTGCTAAAGCAACATACATTTCACCAGGACCAGACTCCTGGTACAAGGATTTGGCTCATCTATTACATCACGGGACTTGTCCTGAAAACCTTAACCCCAGAGAAAGGAGAGCGCTCCAATTAAAATCCACACAATATCGCCTCATCAATTCGGTACTCTTATGGATCAACTATGATGGGGTATTACTGAGATGTCTCGAACGCNTAGGTATTACAGGCTCCTCGAGGGTTTGATGTGCACTTAGTTCGGACTTGGGGTGGTCCCCCTCTCCTTCCCAAGTTTTCTTCTTAGGCCCTCCTCTTCTCCACGGTTTTGGTCCCGAAGAAGGCACAGTTTCCAACTTATCTCTCCTGGACGTATCTGTGACCACCCAAGCCCGTGTTTGGATGCTAACACTGCCTCTGGGCAGATAGATGTACCTCTCGAAGTCCACAGGAAGGAGTCCCAGGTGCGCTGGGGCTGAGACCTCACACTTTGGCTGCCTTATGGACCTCATCCCATGTTTGAAGGAGATCCCATAATCACAAAGCATAAAAAACTCAAGGCATCCGTAGATGGAAAAGGATTACTCAACTAGACATCACCAAGACGAACTTACCGAACTAGATCCCCAGGGAATATGAGCTTGGAATATAAGAAGGATTGCTCGCAAAGCTCCTGGATTTATAGGGAAATCAAAGAGTGACACTAGGGTCACCGACATAATGCCCGCACCTCATGACATGATGCTTGAGAATTTTTGGCACGCTGCAGCTAATCGATAGATGCAATCCACAACATGAAAGCACCGCCGATTGGGGTTGCAGGAAAGTATGTGGTGCGATCCTTTCGATCCTTTTGAACTTCCAAACCTCCTTTATTTATAAATGACGCTTGGCACACTCGGTGGTACGAGTTCTGAAGGCATTTAACGGCCTTCTCTGTACCATATCCGACCTCTCGGGAGCACACAAGCATATAATTCATCCTCGACGCCATTTTTCCCAAAGGTCAAGTAATTACTGTGATAATTATAAATTTCATACTTGATTAGCCACATTACATCATGTTGAGGTGTTCATTTATACCAAAAAGGAGCGGCGGCTTCACAGGTCACTCGAAGGAAGTGTTTGGGATCACATAAGTATTAAAAATAATTTAGACTAGCAAACTGCACAGGTACGTGTTGATCTTTTGTTTATTTATGTCAAATCATGGGTTGCTTGATCGTTAAACTACTTCTTTTTAATTGTAGGAAGAACCTTCCTGATCACCGACTAGAGTCTGTCCTATCCCGTCGAAGAACTGAAAGAATCACCGAAGCGACAAAGTGTGTCGAGCTCTCGATTTCGGCATCCCAATATTAATCAACCGAAGCATAATGATCAAGTTGTGTGCCAAAAAAGATGCGTCATGGGTAGAAGAATGTGCAAAGGTCATCGATGTAAAGCCCAAGCAAGTACAATAGTTCGTAGGACATCCAATCAAATCCAGAGCCATACTTCAAAATTTGAACTTCAACCTCACAAAATATCAGGCGCACGTAGTAGACATCAGGGGAATCTTTGCAGTTCCAACGGAACAACACAGGTTTCCATGGGCCAACACCTATGAAGAACTCTTTATCAGATGGTGTGATTATGAAAGAGTCCACCCTTTTCAAGAAACAACTTGGATGGACTGTTGAAAGACTGTTAGATGATGACACCATGTGGAAATTCTTGATTAGCTCAAATGTATTTTACCGTTAATTACTATTAAGACTTTATATTATAAATAGGAACATCGATCGATGGTTAAAGGGGTCAATGGTTGTTGTAAAAACTCTTTTCTTTTGGTTGTTGATAATTATTTTGAGACTGCTATGAATTAAGAAGTCCTTCTGGACCAGAGAAGAGCTATTTTCATCAGATGTATGTGATTGGAATTGGAGAAGAATTACTTCCTTTCCTGTTCCATGAATGTTGCAGTAAATGAGTAAGAGCAATTAATTATGTTGTCAAGTTATCTGGTACAATGTTTTGATGTTCCTTGCTTTAAATGATGAAAGTAAATCATTGTGCTTCTATGTGATGGATGTCTTGGTAGATGAATTATTTTTCTTACTTTGGCATTGATTATAGTTGTGTTTCTTTCTCTATGCTAAGTAGTTTACCTCATCTATGTGACAAATGTCTCGGTAGATGAATTATTTTTCTTACCCTAATATTGATCATATATGCATATTATTTCTTCTATGTAGTTTTCTCGGACAACAATTGGATGCTCTTTCGGTTAAAGTATTATTACTAAGCCCCTTTGGCATAGGATCGTTGTCTGCATGTTCGATTAGCGGGTTATCCCAAGCTGAACCCCTTCCCAAAAGTTAAAATGCTTGTCTTATATTCGTCAAGTTGGTTTATACTAGCTTGCATCTATTGTACCTGTCTCACCTAAGAGAAAATATAGAAAAAACTATTTTAACCGAAGGAAGAGCATTCACCAGAAAACACAAAATCTCATCGATAATTTGGCCAGATTGTAATATCTGGAGAACCATTCCACTCCAAATGTTGCAGAGTCTAATTGGGCCTCGGTGGCAGGTTTGGTTCCTGCTGTTGAATCAGGCGATTTAAGCCCCATCAACATAATTGGTGCTAGAAGGAGGGAATGAGAATGAATAGTTGAATATGTAAGTTATATGATATTTCGAACAACCTACAGATTCATAATGGCCCACATGCATGGCTAGTCATCCAATAGACAACCCACCTTTACTGAGTACTCCCAAAGTGGATAACTCACCCCACTCTGAGGAAGGATATCTTCACCCTGAAATACCTTATGCTTTCCCTCATGAGGAAGTGAATCAGTTTAGAAGGATTACCAGATCCTACACCCAAAAAATTTACGCATTTCCCTTCACCCCCATCCTCCCTCGAAGAAAACAACAAAGTAGACTAGTATTCAACATTCCCGATGAAGTTCTCGTACACTCCATCGAAGACTTAATAGACTTCGCGATCACCGAAATCCAAGAACCTCTTGACCTCATACCCGAGATGCCAACCGGTGATATATTTGAACCTAACGATCTTTCAGAAGAGGAAGAGCCTGACTCCGACTCCGAAGATATGGAAGAGAACAATGGTCGAGAGGAGGAGAGGGAAGTTTCACTTCAAGACAACCAACCTTGGTTAGTCAGGGACATCGTGGCCATCCCTGGATGAGTACACAATCTCCCTCGACACCCGGAGAAGTTTATCCCCAAGTATGACCTTGAAACCTCAGGATTGCCCGAAGATGATATCAAGAAGTTCATACTCACAATCAGGCTTATGAATGTTCAACATGAAGATGTGGTATGCAGACTTTTCCCCTACACGTTTGAGAACTTGGCTTCCACTTGGTATTTTAACTTGCCAGTAGGATCCATAACCAACTGGACTAACTTCCAAAAGGATTTCCTAGACAAATTTTCCGATGAAACTACCATGGGAGCCCTTATGGCCAAATTATTCACAGCCACCATGACCCCAAAGGAAAGAGTCAAAGATTTCAATCAAATATTCACGACTATCCTAAACAAATTTCAGCCCGCGGTGAAACCGACTCAAGAGTTGCAAATCAAGGTATATGCCAATTCACTTCCGGCCTCTATTTTCAAGTTCATTAAAAGAGATGCTAAGAAAACCCTCGCAGAGAATTTCAAAGAGGCCAAGATGATAGAGTTCTAGATGAAAGGGTGTAAAGAAGGCCATGCGTATCTAGCGAGAAAAGAAACCCAACCCCCTCTTAGGAGAGGACTTCTCTTGACCAGACCATCGGGGAAGCCATCTGAACCAACTCCCAATAAGGGTAATGGAGGTAGAGAAGACCTGCAATGCATGGTCAAGAAACAATCAAATGAGATTATAGATATGAAAATAAATGCAGGTGAGGGAAACCAAGGCCAAAGACCCTATAATCCTTTCTTTGAAAGAAACCAACCTTTCAAAGCAATTGAATCGCCCCCAGCCAACCTAAACATTGACTTAGGGAATGTCACGTCTGATTCTTTATGTACATATCACTAGGAGAACCA
>JZKD02S1657195.1:15964-47918 GCA_000966675.3 Picea glauca
GTATCCATATCTCAAGTCAATCTTCAAGAAGATAGAGGCACCTCCCAATTGATCGAAGAAGTCATCGATCATGGGTAAGGGGTACTTGTTCTTTATGGTTACCTTATTGAGTTTTTTATAATCTATACATAGTCGGAGGGTACCGTCTTTCTTTTTCACAAACAGGACTGGTGCTCCCCATGGAGACATGCTGGGCCGGATATAGTCTCTGTCCATCATTTCTTTCAGTTGTAATTTAAGCTCAACTAGCTCAAGTGTGCTCATCCTGTAGGGTGCCCTAGACACTGGAACCACTCCTGGTGCAAGTTCTATTGAGAAGTCGATGTCCCTTCTCAGAGGTAGACCCGATACCTCTTTCGGAAATACATCTCTGTATTCTTTCAGTGTGGGGTGGTCTTCGAGGCTTGGTTTGTCACCTTCAATTGTTTTCAACACCTGTATTGCATATAGTGGACATCCTTTTCTGCAATACTTTCTCATTTGAAGAGATGATATTTGTCTCACTGAGACAGGTTTTTAGATCCCTTGAAGGGTTATTCTCCTTCCTTCTTCACTTACACATTCCAAGGTTTTATGGTAACAGTCGAGTTTGGCTTTATGGGTGGCTAGCCAGTCCAGACCAATCAACAGATCATACGATCCCAGGGGTAATATGTTAAGGGTTGCTTGGGTGGGGAATTCGCCCATAATGAATTGGCAGGCTAGTATGACCTTCGCTACCCTTATTTTGGTGCCAGTGGCTAACTGTACCAACATGGCTTGGTGTTTTTATGTGGCTTTAGTTTACATTTATCAACAGCCTTAGGGGATATATAACTCAAATTTGAACCAGGGTCAATCAGAATAGACACTAGATGGTTGGTGATCATACCTTCGAAGTAGTTTAGAATCATCATTCCTATAAATACTTCAAATATGGTCGGAAGCGGTTGTATTTGTGGTGGATGAATTGGTAGCTCGAAGATGATGGAGAGAAAGAGCGTATCTATGAAGTTCAGAGACGGGTGTAACTGCGTATGAGGACAAGTGAGACAGACATGACAAAATTTGTGTTGTAACCTTTTGTTATGTTTTGTAATGTAGGCATTAAGGCGGGGTGTTAGAAATAATGCCTCATTATGATGCATCCCAGAGTTTAGGGATTAGGTTGGGTTAGCTGCTCCAAGAGTGGAATAAGTTGGATCTCACAACACTTATTTAAGTGTATTGTATCTTTGTTTATGATGTGGAATACTAGAACTGTTTTCTATGTGAGCTTAATACTTCCAATCTTCAATTCCTGACTGTTTTTTATTTGTATTGATTCCTTCTCTAGATTATACATATAAGCTATTATATCCATTTTTGACAAGCTTGTATTCAGTTTGCCCACTTGTCATGTGCTCTTATCTTTTAAATGAAAATTTGCAATTTCAAAATAAAAACAAAATTCGCAATTTCAAAAAAAAAGGGGGTATTGGCACGTGAATGAGAGTCTAGACATGCATGCATTTCTTTAATATTAAAGCTTCTGTAGATATTTCTCAAACATTGATAAAATCTCCCCCGGATGGTGTGCCAAGTGGAAAGAATGGGCACGTGGAGGCGCAAAGGGGGAGGCCATTTATGGTGGCTCTCACCTCCAGCTGCAGCCATTTATGAAGGCTTTCACCTCCGTCAGCCACCGGTTATTGATGGAGCCTCTCGCGCGTGAGCAAGGGCCAGCCAACCAGAGCATTAAGCTCTCAGCGTTAATGGTGGCAGCCATGGTTTATGTCATTATCCGTTTAACCGAACCTCTCAGAATGTATTTGAAGTTTGTTGAGCAGAGAAAGAACTGCTACGCCGGAGGCACCCTGACACTTTCCCTCACTCTCACCATGCCAAGGGAAAGAGGAAGACCCCGTAGAGGAGTCGGCTGGTATGCGGAAGATGCAAGAAAAAAGAGGCACAAGAGGTTTGAGAGAGCTCTACTTTTGGCCAAAAGAAAATGCCGAGGTGACGCCACAGCAGCAAGTTCGCCCCCTCGAACCTATGTCGAAGAAGATATGTCCTTAGAGCTCCCACCAGACTTCTCTGAGAGCCGACTGTTTACCATCCCGGATAATTGGGACCCTCCAGTGAGCTTTGGACAAGCGGCACCAACACCTAATTTGAACAAGACTCGCGCCCCTAGCGACGCTCCGAGCGTAGATTTCAACACCTGCCCAGTGGAGGAGGAGCTGCCAGAATGCACAGTTGACCTGCATATGCAGAGGAAGGTGTCGAGCCACAAGGAAGCGGAGGTTGAAACAAAGCCGCCACCATCGCCACCGTTCCTGCATCCAGAGCACCTGGAATTAATCTTTGAAGTGCGCAGCTTGGTGGAGGATCAAATTTTCAGAGCCCTTCACGTCAGCCAACGCTTAGATATGCTCTACACAACCTACTCCAGGGCCACGCCTCGACGCCAATGCCCCACCTGTGCTCAGCCCTATGTCATCCCTGTCAATGGCGGCAAAGCTAAGAAAGGATACGAGGACTCCGACGAATAGGTTCTGCTATTTCCTATGGTCTCCAATTCCTTTTTTTTTACTCTGTATCAGAGCTGTAGGTCTTTAATTACTAGCTTAGTTAGTTTCAGAACAAACTTTCCTATGCTGCTAAGGATGATGAACATGCACCCTGGTTTCCTTCGGGCAGGGTGGCGAAACTTGAGGCTTGATTTTGCATGCTGTTGTGGACAGACCAGCTGTCCTGGTTTCCTGTATAGTCCTGTATAGGCAGGACAGTTGGCACCTGTATGCCAAGTGTATTTCTTTTTTGAAGGTTTAATATAACAAGGTTCGCCCTTTTCTACTTAAAAAAAAAACATTGATAAAATCTCAAATCTCTTATAATTAAACTCTCCATTCTCTATTGTGATATATTTTTTTTCATTTTGTTTTCTATTCTTACCCATATGATTTATATTGTTATCCATTTTATAATTGTGTTTTTAGCCTTCAAATACAAATTTGCAATTTCAAAATCAAAACCGGTATTAACATGTGAATGCGAGTTAGACCAGCATGCATTTCTTTAATGTTGAAGCTTATGCAGATTTTTCTCAAATATTGATAAAATCTCAAACCTTGCAATTAAACCCTTCATTCTCTATTATGATGTATTGTTTTTTATTTTGTCTTTCTATTCTTACCCATATGATTTACATTGTTATCCATTTTATAATTGTGGAAGAAACCCATTTGATATTAATTACCCAAAAAGTGGGAATTGATTCCGTTGATCTTGCACTTTTTTGTACATTTCTCTTATATTAACTGAGTATTCTCAATTTCAACATTTATATTAAGAGAATATTGTCAATTTTACAAAACATACTATCCACCATATAACCAATTACATTTTTCAAATTGATTACATTGTTCTTCTCTCTTTTTTATTACATTTTTTTTTTACTACAATATTCTCTGTTTATAGAATTTTGGACGTTACCTTTCCTCTATTTTAGGGTATGCTAGTTATTGAAAAACTTCTAAATTAATCAGTTTTTTAATTAATTTCTTATTGAGGGAGCCCATAGACCGCGACTTACACATGTACTTTCAAGGATTGCAGTGCTGTAAAAGAAACAACCGCGTTGACTGTGGCCCTCACATTACAACGATTGACACAGCTGTTGTTTACGTAACTGGCTTGTCTTTTCTGTTTAGATATGCGTCCACAAAAATCATTTTTCCACGTTGAGTTTTCTTCGTTCCCTTTACACTGCAATTTAATAAATCTCCTTCAGAATTTTATGATCCGATTTCATTGTGATTTTAGTTTTGTCGATTCTACTTTTGTGTCGATTCACATCCGGCCATATGTTTTGAATGAGAAATCAGAAACATGGATAGAACTGATGAAAATAGTGTTACTGAAGTTTTGTTGCTAGCTAGTTAATTTGTTTGCAATTGAAATTACCTTATGTCATTGTCAGCAATTCAATTTAATGAGCATTTTAATCTGGTTTGTTGATTGCCCCATGTGTATGAGATGAAATGCTATTTTTCTTTTTTGTATTTTTGTTATTATTTAATTGAATTAAAGGAAACTTTTCAATATATATAATAAAATAAGGTTCAAAACTATTATAATAATAATATTCATTACAAGTTTAACATGTCATTTATAGGAATTGAAATCAGATGAAAAAGATAACAATAATTCTTTACAATTCTATTCAACTCTATTAACATAAGTGACTAAAAATTTTCATCCTAAACTATTAAAAATAAAAATTTAATTCACATGATAAAAGTTTCTCTGTCTCAAATTCCTATTATGGAAATAAGAAATTTTTGTGATATCTAATCCCGCTGAAATGTAAAATAAGAATTTACAACTACTGAAAATTGAGGTCAATTTTCAGTTCGGTTGACATGTAAAAAGTTTTCTCCTAACAAATTCCTATTTTGGAAATATGTTTTATTTTTAATCTCTTGTTGTGTGGAAATGTAAAATAAGAATTTACAACCTATTGTAAATGAGAGGTGTATTCAAAATACTTAACCCAAAAGGTCTCTTCAACCTATTTAGAGAATGTGTATACATTTCAATTACACATACGAGATTTTAAATTCATTCTTTTTTTTAATCTTTGTTTAATTATTAATACATGTAATGTGCAATTAAGATTAAAATTTGGTTGGTTTAAAAAAAATAATAAGAACTTGGTTGGTTTTAAAAAATAATATTAAAAACAAATATAAGTTCATTATCATCCAATAATAATTGGGAACAGAAAGAAGGATACTATTTTGTAATGTCTTCCACCAAGGTTTGGAGAAGTCACATAAAAATTTTCAGTGATACCATTTAAGTAATTGATATACTTTTGCAATTGTTCATATTAATGTTGATAACAACATCTATATACAATTACAACATATACATAAAAACTCATAAGAATAATTGAATAAATATTAACATAACACATAAATTAACAGAAAGAACACCAACTTCATGCACACCTAAGTTCCTCGTATCCTTAGACCACACCACTCATAAACTCTCAGCAGTGGGTCACCCCCCTGGGGATAAATTCCACTTGGGTAAAGGGTTTCTAACCAGACTAAGGTCTCTTTAATAGCATACAAACTCAGACACAGGTGCCAACTCAAACTAACAGCCTACAATCCCTCATTCCCCACATGTATGTCCCACCCCAGGAAATGTGCCCCTTCTCTACTCAATATTCCTTCGGCTGCCCTACTTCCCTTCCGGGGCTTCAACAACAAGCCAGACATGAAGTCTCAGAGCCCTTTAATTACAGTTTGGAACCTTGGAAAATCAATTCCCAATGGTTCTCTCAACTGGAGAGAATGCTCATGGGCCTAGAAACTCGTTTCTTCAATGTCCTACGGGTTTGAAAACCCGCTTCTTCAATGTTCTATGGGCCTGGCAACCTGCCTCTTCAGTCCAACTCCAAATCTATTCCAGGTCCTGGTACAGGTACCGGTACGGTATTAACAACATGAAGTTACAAATGACAGTAGCATGGAGGTAGTGAGGTGTGAATAATGATGAAAAAATGATCAAATGAACTAAATTTCTCCAATTATATTTCCATGTTCCCAACTTGACACTTGTCTTGTTGGGAATTAGCTTGGTTCCACATGGATACCCTCACAAGGTGATATGTTCCTCAACATAAGGACTTAGAATATATTTAAATATCCATACTTTATACTTCATACTTTTTTGGGAATATTAATCAAATATTCCTTTGGGCTTAAACCCCCTAGCTTAACCCCTTTTCACCATAGTCTTAGCCCCCCTTTCCCATTTTGGTGGATTTTATCCCACCTCAGGTTCCCTTCTTCATCCAAGCAGGTAAAAGCCTTATTATAACATTCTAGAACAACATGATGTTTGTCCAACCAATCCATACTGATTAGGCAGTCGTATTAGCCCAAAGGTATGCTATTCAAATCACCTGTTAAGAACCAAAGACTGAATACAAAAGCCCCACAATAGATATACAAGAATAATATGCAAAATCTCTTTTATTACTATCAAACCCTTGAGGTAGGGAAGCACCATACAATGGATCCTATTATGGAAGGGATCATCTCCTGTTCACTTGCCTCTTCGAGGGGGAATTCTCCTATTGAGATACCACTCCAAATACAATACTTCTCTTCATATCCCATTACATTGTTTGAACCTCTTTATATAGTCCTACCATCACCTAAGAACATTCTAGAGGAGGAATCTTCTAGAAATAGAACCATCTAAGAAGTCCTCTTACATTTATTATATCTAACTACCATAGTGTACCTTATATAATAATATAGTATACCTAGTCCACCTTACATTGAAAGGCCTCCACTATTATCACTATGGGCCCTCTGGGCCCCCACTACTACCTCTCTAGTTACCTAATATTCCATCCCCCTTATGAAAGCGTTTTCCTCAATGCTTGATGTACAACCATATACCAGGGTCCCATGAATAACTGTGGACCATAATGCTAAAGAAGACTGGAGAACCAAGGTCCCATGTAGAAAGGAAATCCACCATGTTGAAGTAGTCCAACAACAATTGTAAGCCCGGGTCTCATGTCCAAGTGCTCATGTGAACTCCCCATGGAAGATTTTGGAACCCAATAACCAACTCAAAATGATGCTCCAAAGACTGACACCTGTCATGTGGATTCAAATAAGAAGATCTATCCACATAGTGGAAAAGGGTCATAGTAGAATCTGGAAGGAATAACACCACTGTAGAATATGCAGGATGAACACTGGTAATAATCTTTGGCTCTCGATTTGTCACATTGATGCGCTCTACAGAAGGTGGATTAGATTCATTAAATAAAATATGAAAGTGGTTGTGATCCCAGAAATGACAACTATCCATATACCAATCATCACAATCAGCCTCAAAATCATACCAAGCATATATTTCTTAACTATATTCATCCCTGATGTCTGCCATAAGAAATCTCTCCTGCATGTTATCCAATGAATCTTGAATACTGCGAAAACTATCATTGAGGTCATCTGCAAGGTCATGCAATCTAACATCCAATGTGTCATACAATTGAGATTTGAATGCTTCAGTAATTTGTAGAATTTATTTGAGGGTTTGAGAGGAAATAACTATCTGATCACCCTATGAATTCTTCGGTCCCGCATCTGTCATAAAAAAAAACCAAAAAATAGAACAATAAGTCATGGCAAAAAATTGCGTTTTTTTTTTTTCTGGAAAACCCTAAAAACCTGCTGAATTTAAAATGCTCATAAAATCACTTTCTAGACTCCGTTTCGGATTATTGTTTTTTCGAAATTGGGTGAAATTGTGAGAGGAACTCATATCTGTAATTTGTTTGGGCAATTTCGGCCTCCAAATTCTATAGAAATAAAAAAAATCGCGTCGGCGTTCGCGGAAAAAAGCCTGAAAAAATGCAGATTTTAAAACTTCAATATCTTGACTTCCCGGACTTCATTTCAGACGATTTTTTTTCAAATTGGGTGTTTTTATGAGAGTAAATAAGATGTACAACCTATTTCTGCAAATTTTGCACAAAAATATACCGAAAAATTCTGGAATGTCACGGCCCTCGTTTTTCTTCTCCGAAAAAAATAATCTACAAAAATTAAAAAACATTGCCCACAATGTCTTCCAAGGAAAGTGCTCTGATACCACTTGTTAAGTTCTTAAATAGATATACAAATATAATCACCACAAATACTGAATACACAACAAATCCACAGAACAAAATAGAAGAAACCACACTATATATTACCAAACCCTTGAGGTAGGGAAACACCATACAATGGATCCTATTATGGAGGGGATCCTCTCCTGTTTACTTGCCTCTTTGAGGAGGCATCCTCCTATTGAGATACTGCTCCAAATACAATACTTCTCTTCGTATCTCATTACATTTCTTGAACCCCTTTATATAGTACTATCATCACCTAAGAACATTCTAGAGGAGAAATCTTCTAGAAGTAGAACCTTCTAAGAAGTCCTCTTACATTTATTATATCTAATTACCATAGTGGGTCTTATTTAATAATATAGTGGACCTAGTCTACCTTACATTGAATGACCTACACTATTATCACTATGGGCTCTCTGCCCCCCCCGAACTACATCTCTAGCTACCTTACATTCCATCCTCCTTATGAAAGCGTTGTCCTCAATGCTTGATATACAACCATATACCAGGGTCCCATAGATAAGTGTGGACCACAATGCTGAAGTAGACTAGAGAACCATGGTTCCATCGAGAAATGGAAGCCACCAAGATGAAGTAGTCCAACCGCCATTGTAAACCAGGGTTCCATGTCCAATTGCTCATGTGAACCCCACATGGAAGATATCGGTACTCAATAACCAACTGAAAATGATGCTCCAAAGACTAACACCTGTCATGTGGATCCAAATAGGAAAATCCATCCACATAGTGGAAAATGGTTGTAGCAGAATTTGGAAGGAATAATACCACTGTAGAATATGCAGGATGAAAACTGGTAATAATCATTGGCTCTCAATTTGTCACATTGAAGCTCTCTACAGAAGGTGGATTAGAGTCATCAAATAAAATATGAAAGTGGTTGTCATCCCAGAAATGAAAACTATTCATATACCAATAATCACAATCGGCCTCCAAATCATACCAAGCATATATTTCTTAATTATATACATCCTTGATGTCCGCCATAAGAAATCTCTCCTGCATGCTATCCAATGAATCTTCAATACTACAAAAACTATCATTGAGGCCATCTGCAAGGTCATGCAATCTAGCATCCAATGTGTCATACAATTGAGATTTGAATGATTCAGTAATTTGTAGAATTTATTTGAGGGTTTAGAGGAAATAGCCATTTGAACAACCTATGAACTCTTCGGTCCTACAGGCATCATGAAAAAACCCAAAAAATAGAACAATAAGTTACGACAAAAAATCACGGTTGTTTTTTTTTTTTTTGGAAAACCCTAAAAAACTGTTGAATTTTAAATGCTCATAAATTCACTTCCCGGACTCCGTTTCGGTTGATTTTTTATTTGAAATTGGGTGACATTGTGAGAGGAACTCTGATATGTAATATTTTTGGGAAAATTCATCCTCCATCTACTACAAAAATAAAAAACAATCGCGCCGCCGTTCGCGGAAAAAACCCTGAAAATTGCAGATTTTACAATTTAAATATCTTGACTTCCTGGACTCCATTTTAGACGATTTGTTTTTTCAACTTGGGTGATTTTCTGAGAGAAAATCAGATATACAACCTTTTTCTGCAAATGTTTCACATAAATATATCGAAAATTTTGGAATGCCGCGGCCCTCATTTTTCTTTTCCAAAACAAATATCTGCAAAAATAAAAAAATATTTGTCCACAATGTCTACCAAGAAATTGCTCTGATACCACTTGTTAAGTACCTAAAATAGATTTTCAAATATACTTCATTAATACCAAGAATAAACCATAAACCGTTCACCATAACATAAACACAAGAATATAGTGAAAATCCTTGAGGTAGGGAAACACCATACAATGGATCGTATTATGGAAGGGATTCTCTCATGTTCACTTGACTTTTTGAGGGGGCTTCCTCCTAATGAGATTCAACTCCAAATACAATATTTATCTTCATATATCATTACATTGCTTGAACCTCTTTATATAGTACTACCATCACCTAAGAACATTCTAGAGGAGGAATCTTCTAGAAGTAGAACCTTTTAAGGATTCCTCTTACATTTATTATATCTAACTATCATAGTGGACCTTATTTAATAATATAGTGGACCTATTCCACCTTATATTAAATGGCATCCACTATTATCACTATGGGCTCTCTGCCACCCCCCCCCAACTACCTCTCTAGATGCCTTACACCACCCTTGTGCTTAATCCATTCATTTCTATTGGGTATGCCTTAACCATATCATTAATATTCCTTTTAGCTCTTGTAGCTAGCTGCACCAACCAAGGTTTACTTCCCAAATTCAAGAAACTTCTCTTGGTCACCCACTTTGAACTCTCTGTGAGTTTTTCCCTTATCAACATAACTTTTCTTCTTGTTCGTTTTGTCAGGCTTGTAGGACACTGAAGAAGATATTATTAATGGCATTATAGTGAAGATGAATATGAAGGAAGAATATTTTGTAGGGGTGTGGACGCTACAGTAACAGAATCCAATGGGCATGAAGAAGACAGAAAGGAAGAGAGCATGAACTTGGTGTATATCATAAAAAAATTGCAAAAGGATGTCCAAAGTTATAAATTTGATAATGAGAAGATTATGAAAGTCAAGGAGCAACAAGAAGGCTTTAACATCAATTTAATGTAGAGCTTGGATAAAATAGAGAAAAAGATGGATAAGGAGACTAAGTCAAGCAAATCAGGGAGTCTTCGGTCTCATGATAAGAGGAGAAGAACCATAAGTGATAGTAGGCATCACCATCACTCCCCAAGTAATTAAAATAGGAGAACACACAATAGTTCAAGTCCATCCCCTATCAAGAAGCATACGAAGAAGCATGGAGTGGATGAGCTACAGGGAGAAATGAATAAAATCAAACCACCTACATTTGATGGTGAACACAAGAAGGATGAGGATGTTGAGACCTGGCTATTGGGCATGAGAAAGTATTTTTAGTTGCATAATTACTCTTAATAGGAACAAGGAAGAATTTCCATATACAATCTCAAAGGAAAAACATCAATGTGGTGGGATCAATTTGTGCAAGTGCAACACATTGATGAGAAAAATGTTACTTGGAGAGAATTCAAAAGGTATTTTCAAAAGAAGTACTTAACCAAATGATACTATGATAAGAAAATGAAGGAGTTCTTTGAACTCAATATTGGGAGTATGACCATAGATGCGTATATGAAAGGAGATTATTAGAGCTATTAATGTTGGAAACACCTACCACACTTAGAGGGGGGGGGGGTGAATGAGTGTGGGGATCTTTTTCCCAAAACTTCCCTCTTACACAAAACTCCTTAGTTAACATTCAACATTTAATCATCACTCATTGTTTTCATGTATAATCAGTTAGATGTGAATACATATCAACAATATATTATCAACAACTCATCTCCACAAGGAACACAAACAACACAAGATGTATGTACAATTTTTCTTTTTATTATGGACTTCAATACGGGGGTTATTCAGAAGAAAATAAATAGAGTAAAACTATACAAGAGCACCAAATCTATATGCAAGACTCAACTTTCATTCTCAGCACCAACTGAGATGAGGCAACAATCCTCAACATATATCCATATGTACCATAAACAAGTGCATCAACCATGCACCAAACAACCTGTAATCATCCTGTACCATAAACAAGTGCATCCAACCATGTACCAAGTATATACAAATCATGTGTCAAATACTCATTAAAAATGACTCATCAATATGTACCAACATCATCAACAATACACCTCATGTTTGTGCCAACTCATCAACTACTTGTCTCAACCATGATTAGTTTTGGATTAGTCAAAAAACCTAACTTGAAATAATCATAAATTTGTACCTGTAATGCATAAATATATAAAACTAATACACAATGTTCTTCAGTGTGTTTTATGCAATTCCTCTAGGTTTCACTACTTGGAACCTTTCAGAAAATGAGTTATAGTAAAAATGACATACCTTGTTGAATTCTTGATTATTCTAGAGAGATAACTTGTAGAGATTTCCTCGCACGGAATATTTGTTCAATAGATCTAAAACTGTTAAAAAACATACTATAGACTATAATATAACCAACACAATTGGTCTCACTAAATTTGGATCTGTTATGAAGAATTTATGACGTTTTTACCCGAAACACTTGTTTTAGACTAGTTTCAGGACTAGCCACAAACCCTATTTTCCACGGAGTGTATCTCCAAAAATACAACGACCCACAAGCTGAATTTTTTTACCACATATACTTGGATATGTTCCCTCAATGAAATATCAATCTCACAATCTAAATCTTTATATAAAAAAATTTATTGCCAAAATGGTGAGATGACCTGTAAACAACATACCTTAGAAAGCATCATGAAAATAATTTATCTTCCCTTGAATTCCGACCCTCTTTTCTTCACCTTCCCTCTGAAATTCAGATTAGATATCCTTTGGTTACCTTAGTCACCTATAGATATTCAATATGATCAAGTGTTCCACACCAAAAATGCTCAATAAACTCTCACAAGAAGCTCTCCATCAATACTCCAAAACATATTCTCACAAGAAGCTATCCATTGATCCACAAAAATGATGATCTACAAGAGACCATTGCTATATTATTTATACCCTCATCCTCTAGGTCACTTAACCCATTTCTAGGTCACTTAACCTATTTTTCTTATTTTAGGGTTAACCACTTTCCATAAATAGAAAGTTCTCCAATACTTTATCATTTATATATTCCTTCTTGATTTTGTCACTTCTCTTTAGTATTTAAATAATCCACCTTGACTTTTTCACTTTACTTTATGATTTAAATGATATTAACCCATTTCTAGGTCACTTAACCTATTTTCCTTATTTTAGGGTTAACCACTTTCCATAAATAGAAAGTTCTCCAATACTTTATCATTTAAATATTCCTTCTTGATTTTGTCACCTTACTTTATCATTTCTTGATTTTGTCACTTCTCTTTATTATTTAAATAATCCACCTTGACTTTGTCACTTTAATTTATCATTAAATAATGATTTCTTCTTTTAGGTCACTTTGACTTCTTTGACCTTGGGGGCTTCAAGCCTTCATGTGTGGGTCCTTCATCTTCGTAAGGCCATAACTCTCAAACCATGAAGAGTTATGTGACATTCGACATTCCACCGGAAATAAAATGACAAGCACTATCCATCTAGGATAGTTTCACCAACAATTTCTTTGATCTTCATCTCATTATTCAATATACAAGAATGGGTCCTGCAACCATTCTTCTAGGATAACTGAATCCGCAAAGCGTCTTCCCATGAGGGCTTTCGCCATAAGGGGACCACTTTGGAGTTCATCCATTTGTGCACCTTATCAATCATGATAAGAGAATAATGAGAGCATAGGTCCTCCAACCATTCTTCTAGAATACCTCAACCTGCAAAGCGTCTTCCCATGAGGACTTTCACCATAAGAGGAGAACTTTGGAGTTCATCCATTTATGCACCTTATCAATCATGATAAGACAATAATGAGTCATCTATACATTTTTCCAACAATGCATCATATACCAATGAAACCACATCGATCCATCTTCATTATGTATCAATGAAAACTCATTGATCCATCTTCATCATATCAATGACAACTCATTGATCCATATTTATCTATGCATTATCATCAAGGACAATACATATTACATTACATCAATCATCAATCAATCAATCCTTTGGCATCAAAAAATCACTTGACATCAATCAATCAAACCACTGGCATCAATGACAACATGATCCAACAATCTCCCCCTTTGGCATTGATGGCAATACCAATATTGATGTCGACACCAATTACCAATTATTGATGTCAACATGTAGATAAGGCATGCTCTACATCAATAGTCAATGTGACTATCTCTCAGAATCAATAATCATCAATCACATCAATGTGACTATATCTCCCCTTTTGACATCAATGGAAAAGGGTCATTTTCCTCTTGGGGCTGCTCCCCCTGCTTGAACTTTCCTTGGGGCTGCTCCCCCTGTCTGAGTGCCTTTGATCTTCCTCTGAATAATCTCTCACCTTTTGAACAAGGGATATCACTCTAATGTAATGCTGAAAATACATCGAACATACTCCCCCTGTGACCACTGCTCCTCCTGTAATTATGCCTATGTGCTCTTTATTCAAATATAGGGATATTTTCTAGGCATGCATCTGATAAATATCTCCTCCTAGAATCATGGGAAGAATAATGACTCCCCCTATGGGTATGTCTCCCCTATCTTCTCTACGAGATGAACAATGTGATACCATATAATGATCCTTGGACCTGTTCATGCATCAAACTCATGCTATGCCAAGCATCATGAAGCAAAAGACATGTCAACAATGAAATAAAGAATCATGAGAAAAATATCAACTAAGCACATCTTGTACAAAAATGTGTGCTCATCATGCACAACACCTATGTACATCAACCATGTACATCAACACCATGCAATGTGCCAAAAGATATCATCCATGGAATGTATCAATCATATGCCTCTATCAATATGCCAACATGTGCATCTCCCAATATAAAAACCATGTGCATACACCAATATGCCAACCATGTGCATCCACCAATATGCCAACCATGTGGATCTACCAACATGCCAAACAATGTATCATATCACTTATGATATTTCTCCATCATGAACCAAGTGCCACAATCATGTATCTCAAACAAATACCAATTGTTGTGCTAATCAAGTAACATCAAGCATATGCCATATATGAGTGTACCAAACATGTACATCGCCATGCACCAATACCACAAAATAATGAATCCCATACATGTATGCCAAATCCTCCATAAAACATGTGCCAATCAAACAACTAGTAGGTGCCTTTACCAGTGTACTAGAAACATACCAATCATGCATCAACTATAGATCATCAATGATGTACAACATGATCATCTCATCAACTCACCAACCACATGTCCCAATATGTAGCCCATCCATATGCTAAATGCATGCATCAAGCTTTTCAACAAGTAAGCTTCCAATACATCATCAAGATATATCACATAACTAAGGTGTCATTGTTACACATTATTTTAGTCACCCTGATGATGATTACATAAACATGTGTTCAGGTTCCCAATATAATATTTTACCTGAGAAAATAAACCTCTTTCCACCCTTGCAAGATGAAATTTTGGAAGGCCGCTGCAGGATGCTCCTTTTACACTGCGGAAATCCCTGATTTCCACATGTTGCACTATATCTAGCCTGCAGGATTTTCGCAGGCTACTGTATAGGCAAGTCGCAGAGGCGCTTTAAAACTAAAAGAGGAAAGAAGTTATAGCAGCTTCTAGAAGTGGAATCTTCTGTAAATATGATGTGGCATCCATATGGTTACGATCCTATTGACTTCTCTGATTTGATGGGATCATCCTCATCCCTTTAACCACTTCAGCTTCTCCTATATAATGATAGGCTTCTCATGAAAAGGTTGGAGGTACAAGCATAAAGAAGCATAGAGACTGAATAAATAATAGGTTGAATACTATGTGAAGAATCCTATTTCAAGTGATGCTTGAGGTCTCCATTCATCCATCAAGATTTTAAGAGAAATCTTCATGCAAATGTTAGAACAGATGTATGTGTGTGTCAGAACAACGGGCCACTGAAAGGGAACTTGCAACATCAAGGTGATTCGGTTGTATCTTCTACTTTTCATTAATATAATACAGTGGTATGTCTCTTTCCCATAAATTGATTGATATTTTATTACATGACTCCTTGATCATATGTTTAGGTTGCCATTGAATCTCACTATTTCTTCTTTCACATTGGTTGATTTGTGCTATTGCAGATCTAATCTCATAGGAACATCGGAGTAAGGTAGGATCAACAAAGACATAAGGAAGCGATTCATATGGTATGCTATCTATTCCTTCCTTGGTAGTTAAAATCAATGATTGAAACCTAGGGAAAGCATCGTGTTATGTCTTGTTTTGTTCTAGATCCAGGTGGATCTAGGGGGATTAGTTCATGTTCGCATCTACCGATTTACCCGTTAAAAAAATTGGCGACACCACTGGGGAGAACACAACTTGATTGTGGTTTTTTGTTGGCCATTTTCTCATAGCCTATCTCTTACATTCTGTTTTAGTCTCTGAGTCTATGGGAGATCCAATTAGACTCACTAGATTTAAAATTTTCCTAAGACCCTTTGTCCTTTTTGAAAAATTTTCTATTTTGTGAAACATGTCCACACTGCACCTTATTGGTAGCCGATGGAAACCTTCCATTTCTGTAGCCTGATGGTTTGTTTTAGTGCAGGATTTCCGTGACCTACATGTTTATAGTCCTGCGGAAATCGCTCATTTTCGCACTGCGTTATACTGCTTGCCCTCGACGGCATTTGAAAACTTTTTGGATTGGGTCTTGACCTATAATATTGCTCAATTTTTTCTTCAGTTGGTTGGGAAAGGGATTTTAATACCAGTTCTTGAGTGCTTCTGATTGTTTCAACTTGGTCTTGATTGATTTTAGAGATAGAATGCCTCTCTTTGATTTTTTTTTTCGATTCTTGTTTTTGACTTTTTATCGACAAGGATATAATCTCCGGACTTGCATATGAGTGCTTGATCGATTAAAATTCTTCATTTGGAGTTGGAATTATAGGTTGGTTACACCTTCTAGATTGCTTAACGATCGGAACACCATTTTCTTGTTTACATTTGAAGAAACCTTTTCTTGTCATTTGTGTTTTTATCTTTATTGAAAGATTGATTTGGGTGCTTGTTGAGTGTTTTATTTTCATTGATTGCTTATCCTTTCTTAGTTCTGTCCCTGTTTGGTTTTTCGAAAGGAAAAAATTAAATTCTTTTAAGTCTTTTAGGCGATCATTTATACAGAAAATATTGGCATTCCAAAAATTTGAAAAATAATAAATAGTAAAATTATATCATTTATGATTGTTTGGTACTGCATTTAAAAGAAGAGAATTGTACATCGTAGTTTGCATTGCTCCAGAAAAGTTATTTCTCCCTACTGTAGATAGAATTCATCGAATTAAAGTTTGTATCTTTCATCTCTATTTACATGTTATTGGGTCAAAGTCTCACATAACATTGGTTTCATTTCAGGCTCCCTCTTGCGTAACAACAACCTTTAATAATATTGCGCAACTCTAAAATTCAACTAGTAACTTTTTCTAGGGATATTTTACACCAACATTAGCTAGGATAGAGCTTTGGAATAGGCAATGAGACATACTCTCCAAATCACAAAACACACCATAGTATCTTGTGATAGGGAGTGGTCAAATCCATTTGCAATGTTTTTTCCTAGGGAGCCCTTCTCACACAAGGGTCAAAACTGAGTTTGTATTGGGATTGGCAGAGTTACTCACCCTGCTTTGTTGATCTTAGTGTAGAGATTACACATATTATGGGGTCACTTGAAGGTATACACACAATGATGAGTGGAAGCCTCTCAAGTTGATTTCAGGCTAGATACCCTACCCTTGTGTGTGGATCAGACTGTTGATTGTTTCCCCAGGCATCATTGTTGTTTGTGGTAACTTTAGTAGCCTATATTCTTAGGGTGTTACACAAGGTGACTGTGGAGGGGCAAGTATTCACAGTACCTAGAATCAACGTTGGCCATAATCACTTGGGATCCTAGGAGGGTATACCCACGATTATGTGTGGGAGCTTGCACCAGGGTGTAAGTCTGTTAACTAGGTTGTCAACGTAACTTTTCCACCCTATCCCATCCCATTCTTGTCTTGACTTCGTAATGTTGGATTTCATCACCAACTAGTGACTTCGGAATAGGAAGGTCTTATTTTCTTGGTTTTGATTCCTATTTTGTACTCGCGAGTGTTTTTTGTTTACATAGTTGGCCATTGATTTCTTTCGTAGGATTTTCAGTTCGGCCAACATTGACCCTCCACGTCATTCATGTAGGATGCAAGGACCACCTCCAGAAGATCCGGAAGTTTCACAACCCTTGCCTCCTAACCCACTGGAAGTTTCTCCTCAATAGAGTGAGATCCAAGAAAACATACCTTCACATCCAGAAAGGACCGATTCCCTAAATAGTTTTCGACTTCTTTATGACACTACAGAATCTTTCCGCCTACCTCCTGGATATGAGAGACATGTTCTCTGCCTCAATTCAACAGGAGAACTTGTTGTTGACACCTATGGATTACCTCTCGAGATTGTCGCCCGCTTAGACGAGGATCCTCTTGAAGCCACCAACACAACAACTTCTAGATGAAACCTTCCTACCTCAAAAATCAAAGTTTATATACTCGCCACCTCTAAACCTCTCGAAACATCTTACACATTCATGACACCCCTGGATCATTTTAATACTAAAACATGCTATTATTTTCCTGCTTCATAAACACTGTCAGCTGGCCCCAATTTAACCACCCCTCTCCAGCAAGCTCATTCTACGATGATCCCAAATACTATGGCTATTCCCACTGGAAATATGATGGCCGACCAAACACCTATTGGCACACCATGTTTACCTAGTTAGATCCCATCCCTTCCTTTTGGGTATAATGCGTTGACTGCTTCTATTCCCGTTCCTACCCAAGTCCCATCTAGAACTCTTGGAGTATCCACTCCTTCTGGGCACAATCTTGTTCCTGGTTTTATTCTGACACTTCCTCATCCCCCTTTCGAAGGGTCTTATCCATCCCCCATCGGAGGAAATGAACCTAGTGGCACCACTCAACCTTTCACACCTAATTACCAGATTCTTGTTGGCGAACAATTTCACCCTTAGGTCCAAATGCAATCCCCTTTTGGAGGTCAAATACAAATTGGGACGCAACCCCTAGTTGGAGGGAAATCCCCACTTACCCCACCCTATGGACAAAACATACCTACAGCCTTGGCCCAATATTGGAACTATATTACTCAAAATAACCCTCAACTGTGTGGGGGGAAACAACCTCAAGTTATCCCTTTCATACCCCCTAGTATAGGCCAACCATATCTAGGTCTGTCCAATCCCATTTGGGGTTTGAACATTCAAACCAATGTCCCTGTTCAAGGGAACAACCCTAACCAGTATAACCCTATGGGTTACATGCCTCCACACCAACAACCGAATCTACCCAGATGTTTGTATTATATGAAAACTGCGTACGGTCCTACTGGTATACCTATGATACTTCCTCCCCAAAGTCACCAGTACCCCCATGTGAATAGATAGTTGCCCTTCTTAGCCACCCTAGACCTCCCTGATCTGTTTAGAATTTTAAATGACCCTATCCTTCACTCTCTTCAATGGCCCATAATATCGGCCAAACGACCATCCGACATTCCTAAGTTCGATGGTAAACCGGGAGAGGACCCAAACAATCCTGTAATGCATTTCTACCTTTGGTGTTCATCCAACTCTTTGATGGATGAGTCTATTCGATTACATCTTTTTCAATGAACTCTCACAGGTTCAGCCGCAAAGTGGTATATAGAATTACCACAAGGCTTCTTCACCGATTTCAATACCCTAGCTATGGATTTCCTCACTCATTACCAGTTGCCAATCCGTTATGAAATGGGGACCGAGATTTTGAGTTATTTCAAGCAAAGTAAAGCCACTCATATCTCCGATCACATTCATGAGTGGAGATGAGGACGTCGTCTAATCAAACTCGATATTCCCAATCAGTTATTGGTAGAATGGTTCACGAAATCCTTCATGAATGACATATCTAAAGACATTTGTATGGGTGGAGTTGTCACAGAAGAATAGGTGATCAGTCATGCCCAGTATCTCGATCTCGTTTATTCACAAACATGTACTCTTTACGATATGTTCCTTGATGCACTTCGTCCTTCTACCACAACCACCTCAACGACCCCAATAGCTTCTCATGCCGCTGATGATGTGATAGGTACTTTCCATACTCAACCTCATCCTGTACATACCTCTCACACCACACCCAAATCCCATGCTTCTAATGTTCAAACTGCTCCGACGCCCACCCTTCCCATCGGTAAAACTTCAGAAGTAAACGTTCTTCAATCAAATCCTACCGGTAAGAAAGAATCTAAAAAAGGGAAGGGTGGGAATAAGGAGGAAAAGAATAACAACCCTCAATTTGATAAGACCAAGACACAACTTGCTGAAGATAAGGATAAACACAAACCTCGCTATACTTTCCTTATTTGTGGTGATGATGACTACACGAAGGATTGTCCGAGATGTGCTGAGGTCATGAAGTTCCTCCAAGGGACCCCAAAACCTCCTACCCCTACCGTCTTGTCTCAACCCTTCCCTTCTCAACAACAGGCTCAATTGGTCATCAATGATCAACCTTCTTCCTCCACCACCTCCTATGTACTTATGTGTAATGGTGATGCAAAGAAGAATGACATCACACTTACCACTCATGCCAAAGATTACCCTTCCTCCAAGGAGAAATTTGATGATGTACCACCTTCGTTGGTTCAACAATATCCCTTGGCTCCACCTTCCAATGGTTCTCTTCGTCTCGAACGACCGAACCCTGACATAGTCCTTTGCCCTCCTCCCAAGGGTGTGGTTCGAAAGTATGCTTTCAATCCTCATGCACATGCTGCCCAGAACTATAGTATAGTGGAAGATCTAGCACAAGCACCATATGCGATGTCAGCCGTCGAATTCCTTCAGAGTTGTCCTACACAACGGAAGGCACTGTTGAAATCTATGGGTAGAATCAACCCTACAGATACAAATTTAATAATCTTTGACTTGGAAGATCACATTCCAAGGTTACCCCCACAGATCACATTTCAAATACAAGTTGTTGTCTCCGACAAGAACATTTGTAGAACAGTCATTGATGAGGGTGCCTCGACGTGTGTCATGTCCATTGCTTGCTGGAAAGACATCGGCTCTCCTCCCTTAACTGAATCACACAACAAGCTCAAGGCATTTAATGGGTCTATATTTAAGCCCTACGGTGTCCTCCCTTTGTTGCCTATTTTCTTAGAAGGAAAAACGATCAACGTTGAAGTTGAGGTCTTTGACGCACCTCTTGATTACAACCTTCTACTCAACCGTAGCTGGATCAATTCTATGCATGAAGTCGTGGCTACTCTTTTTTGGATCGTTCATTTTTCGCATCAAGGAAAGGTAATTACCGTAGACCAACTATCCTTCTTCAACTCTAACACACATACCAGAAACATACCTCTCATTGCAAATGTTACCCTTCCTCCAAGGATAAAGTTGATGATGTACCACCTTCGTTGGTTCAACAATATCCCTCAGCTCCACCTTCCAATGGTTCTCTTTGTCTCGAATGACCAAACCCCAACACATTCCTTTCCCATCCTCCCAAGGGTGTGGTTTGAAAGTACGCTTTCAATCCTCATACGCATGCTGCCCAGAACTATAGTATAGTGGAAGATCTGGCACAAGCACCGTCTGCGATGTCAGCCCTCAAAGTCCTTCAAGGTTGTTCTACACAATAGAAAGCAGTGTTGAAATATATGGGTAGAATCGACCCTATGGATACAAATTTAATAATCTTTGACTTGGAAGATCACATTCCAAGGTTACCCCCTCAGCTCACATTTCAAATACAAGTTGTTGTCTCCGACAAGAACATTTGTAGAACAATCATTGATGAGGGTGCCTCGACGTGTGTCATGTCCATTGCCTGCTGGAAATCCATTAGTTCTCCTCCCTTAATTGAATCACACAACACACTCAAGGCCTTTAATGGGTCTGGATTTAAGCCCTACGGTGTCCTCCCTTCATTGCCTATTTCATTAGAAGGAAAAACGGTCAACATTGAAGTTGAGGTCTTTGACGCACCTCTTGATTACAACATTCTACTCAGTCGTAGCTGGATCGATTCTATGCGTGCAGTCGTGGCTACTCTTTTCCAGATCGTACGTTTTCCGCATCAAGGAAAGGTAATTACCGTATAGCAACTATCCTTCTTCAACTCTAACACACATACTAGCAACATACCTTTCATTGCAAAGACACCCCCTGTATACGAGAATGTCGGCGTGGGTCTACTAAAAGACTCCTCTCTGATGGGTACATTCCCAATCCCACCACCTGACAATTCACCACCTATGGTTGCCTCGATCAACATGATTTCCACCTCCTTTCATGAAACCTTTTCATCTTCTGACCCATGGCTAATACTTGAACCTGGTGATTATTCATGCTATGGTGACCATATAATTTTAAGTCTGATTGAATCCACCAATCAAGCCATTCAATCGGCCTCCCCCTCTACCCCCTCTCTTGGCAATTCATCTCCTAATCCTTTTCAAGTGATTTTTCCCACAGATGAGATGATTATGTCAGTTATGTCTATGGAGGACACTCCATGGGATGATGGACATCATCGTTCCATTCTCTTCCTGGAACGACAAACCCTCGAGAGTTACCAATGGATTTCGACCCCATTGACCATTGTCATTATTAATTCGGTTCCTGACTCCACACACGATGTGTTATATAAAGGGAACTTAAGAAACATTTCACCCACCATCCCTCTTGACATCTCTATCAAACCTGTAGTTGTTGAAAATGTGGACATCGGAGCTTCATGTTCCACTGATGAAGTTGGCATGTATAAATTTATTTTTCAAGAGTTTTGTGTTGTATTTGCATGGAGCTATGAAGAGATGCCTGGTATTGACCTCGATATTGTTGTACACGAAATAAAGACATACCCGGGCGCTAAAGCCTTCCGACAAAGACTTCGCCTAGTCCACCCCCACAAATCAACCACTATCAAGCTTGAAGTCGAGAAACTTCTTAAAGTTGGATTTATTTATCCCATGGATTTAACTGATTGGGTATCCAACTAGTTCTGGTTAGCAAGAAACAAGGTACGATCCGTGTCTGTGTTGATTATAGGGATATCAACAAAGCCTGTCCTAAAGACAACTTTCCTACCCCCTTCGTTGACCAATTTGTCGATGATTGCATTAGAAGTGAAATCTTCTCTTTGATGGATGGTTTCTCCAGATATAATCAGATCAACATCTTACCCATGGATAAACACAAAACTGCTTTTATTTTTCCTTGGGGCACTTTTGCCTATCGAAAACTGCCCTTTGGTTTAAAGAACGCCGATGTCATGTTTCAACGTGCTATGTATTATGCTTTCCATGATATTAAGCATGTTGTACAACCATATTTAGATGACCTACTAGCACATTCCATGCATCGTAGTGATCATCCAACCCACCTCCCAGCCATTTTCCTTCGCTGTCGGTTCTATCATATACACTTAAACCCACACAAATGTGTCTTTTGTGTGGAGTCTGTCCGACTCTTATTCTTTATTGTGTCACATCAAGGGATCAGGGTAGATCCTTTGAAGGTTGAGGCAATTCTCAATCTCCCTCCTCCTTCTTCACTTTGCCCGCTACAAAGTTTGCAAGGGAAGGCAAACTTTCTACGTCGTTTTATCCCAAACTACACTGAGTTAACACTCGGATTTACTCGACTATTAAAGAAAGGCTCTGAGCTTTTATGGTACACCACTGCCAACAAAGCCTTCAAAGATTTGAAATTGGCTTTAACCCGTACCCCGCTACTTTTCCCAGCCGATTATAGTCGATATTATTTCCTTTATCTTGCTGCTTTGGATTCGACCATCGCCATGGTTCTGGTCCAAGAGGATGATTCTCATGACGAACATGTTATTTATTATCTGAGTCGAAGTCTCATGACTACCGAATCCAAGTATTTACATGTTGAAAAACTGGCCTTGGAAGTTGTTCAAGATGTCCAACATTTCCGACACTATATCCTTTTACGCAAGACCACTGTGATTTCCGATTGCAACCCTATGCAACACATTCTTACACGCTAGTTTCTAGGGGGAAAATACTCCAAATGGATTGTGATACTCCAGGAGTTTGACTTAGAGTTTGAACGTGCTAAGTCTAAGAAATCCTTGGTGTTTTATGAATTGATATGTGACCTTCCCTGTTCTGAGATGGAAAATGTAGCAGAGGATTCATTACCCGATGAATCCCTTTTTCTAATCAGTTTCGATGACCTTTGGTATGGAGATATCATTATATATCTCTAGACTCAGACTTTCTGGCCTGATTTGTCTAGTACTGACTGTCGTCGCATACGTTACCAAGCCCGTCAGTATATCGTCCTCGGTGATACTCTTTATCACTGTGGATTTGACTCCATTTTTCGACGATGTCTCACTTATGATGAGGCTGAGAAAGCTTTGAATGCTTGCCATTATGGAGCATTTGGTGGTCACATGTCTGGGTATGCTACTACCCAAAATATCTTACGAGATGGGTATTTTGGCCTTCTCTATTCAAAGATTATATTATTACCATCCAAAAATGCCATGCTTGCCAAATATACAATAACAAAATAAGGTTTCACCCCGCTCCCTTACATCTTGTAGTTTCCATTGGACCCTTCGCTAAATGGGGCATTGATTTCATGACATGTAACCCTCACTCGGCTAAGGGGCATGGGTACATTATTGTAGCCATAGATTATTTCACGAAATGGGTCGTGGCGATTCCTACATTTGACAACACGGTAAAAACTGCAGCCCTATTCATCTTCAATCACATTATTACATGATTTGGAATCCCACAGGCTATCATCACCGATCATGGTAGCCACTTTCAAAACTTCATGATGTTTGAGCTTACGGAAAAGTTGGGTCTTCGACATGAAAAATCAACCCCCTACTATCCACAGGCTAACAACCAAGTCGAAGCAATAAACAAAGTACTTATTACCATGCTTCGACGGATTATCGAAATTCACAAAATGAGTTGGCACAGGATGTTTTTCTCAGCATTGTGGGCCTATCAGACATCCGTGAAGTCAGCCACGGGGTTTACACCTTTCCAATTAGTGTATGGTTTAGAAGTTGTTCTACCAATTGAATGTGAAATTCCATCATTAAAACTAGTCATCCAACTTCTCCCAAACATCTCTGATGAGGAGGAACGTCTGTTGTATCTTACGCAATTGGAAGAAACCCGTCGCGATGCCACCCTAGTTATTGAAACGCATAAGAAACGCGTAAAATCCCAATACGACAAACATGTTAAGCCATGCATGTTTTCTGAAGGTGATCTAGTTCTCCTCTATGAACAAGATCGTGATTTGCTAGGAGCCGGAAAGTTTGAGGCTATGTGGCGAGACCCTTATATTGTTAAAAGAGTGTTGGAGAAGGGAGCATACGAGTTAGTATATTACGATGGAATTCCTTCGAATGAACCCAGAAATGTGCTTTACTTAAAGAAGTACTATGCTTAGCCTATCTCTGCATAAGCTCTTGTATTTTTACTGTATCATACTCTTGTGTGTTACTTTAGTGTGTCTCTGCTATTTGACTTTTACCCCTAACTACTTACCCTGCATTGTGTTGAATATCAACACATTCCTAGATGTCTAAATACACTAACTGATGGTCTAGATGATTATGTATTAGACAGACATCTGAGACATTTGTAACTTCAATCACATTTCACATATTGTACAAAAAGCAGAGTAAATCGGTAAAAGAATCATGTATATATATATATATATAATGATATAACGTTTACAAAAATATTTTTCATCTGAAGATCAAAATATAAAAATATGGAGCCCATGGCCCCTACAAAATGGCATCATGGATGCATCTTGCGATAGCATACTACTGCTCTCTCTACCCTACATAGTAACTGACTAAGTGAGCTGGATACGCCTACAGTATGGAGTTGATAATGCCTCGGGATATCCTCGATGGATATATCATGGATGTCTGTCGTCAAGCCTTCCAGGTTCTGCTCTATCGCATCATAATCCTCGGCATCCAATCTAGCTACTACGTATGCCTCTCCTCGCCTCTGAATAGGAGAAGAGATTGGGGGTTGATGTGGCCCTACATCTGCATGATCAATTTTTTTTTGATTAGTCATTTGATCGGAAACACAAAAACATTAAATATTTTAAAACTCATAAAAACATTGTAAAAAAACAAATGCCTTTCTTACCTATATCTCTCCACTGAGATCCCTCAGGGAGAACCAAATCTGGATCACCCCAAAAGTCTAGACTGGCATAAGCATAATCATCAATCATCAGCATTTGCGGTCCCAACCAATTGAAGAATGCATTGCCATACTTCACAATCTGACCCGCCACATGCCATGTCATCAGGTCACACCACCTTTTCATTCGTGGGTATCTCGGGGATGGTATTTGTCATTCCACCTGCAAGCGTAGGTGTGGAACTCTTTCTAGGAATAAAGATACTAAAATGGACCCATAACCGAACTGTTTTAGGTCCCACCAATTGAATACTCGAGGCTCCAAGCATTCAATAGCATATTGAAAGTAAATTTGGAGTGCCATGTGTGGTGAAGCACTCCCTTCCATCTGTGCAATAGTTAAAAGGATGGTTCTAAGGGTCCAATCTCTCACACCTCAGATTGATACTTTTCCTTTACGTCTTTCGGCATCAGGTTCACAATGTCTATGAATGTACTCACTCATGGGAAATCCACCACCTTGAGCACCTGTCAGAGTCACAAATTCCCCACGACATGACAACCTGGTTAAGAAATAAATATCCTCAATATCCAAAGAGAGGACATGAACACCCACGTGGAACACTTGTTGTTCTGAATCCCACATATGAACCGGATATTCTAGTAATCTTTGTTGGGCTCTCATGCCTTGAACTTTGAAAATTTTTAATAGACCACACTGCCGGAGGGCATTCACGGTCCTCGGATCATTTAAATCCATGAGATCATCTTTTTCATTCTCACGCTCTTGCCATTCCAACATATTTGCAAGAAAATACCTACATGGGAAACAAAGAAGATCTTCAACACATTTTTTCAACATTTTCTGGGATTTTTGTTGAGTCAACGTTCACTTTTCATTTTAGTTTTAAGGCCGCCGTGATAAAAATTCAAGTACATTGACGAATTTCCGCGAGCACGCCTTAATTCACCTATGGAAATCATTGATTTCCTTAGGGCCCATTATAGGCCACTCACAACGTCCCCAACGCACGACTAGCAGTCCCAAATCATCAAACAATCTTGGTTTTTTACCATCAAAAACAAAAATTAATCTGTTGAAAAGATAGAAGATGAGATGCTCACCTCTTTTATGCAATCTGTTCATTGAATGATCCCCTGTGGCCTCCACAATCTGTCACCGAAGTTGAGGTAAAAAACAAGGGCTTTTGGTAAGTTTTTGACTAAGTGAAAATAAAATGGTGAAAAAGACTTTTTGCTTCTATTTATTTCTTTTTTATCATTTTTTCTAATATATTTTTTTATATAAATACATTTGAGTCAAAAACCGATTAACTCTAAAGGTCTTGTAAGTGTTTTGTTCCTTGTAGGAAGAAAGTTAGGACCTTGGACAACGAATTATGGATAGTTTTTGTGATTTATTCTATTTTTCATCACATGTACAATTACGTTTTAGGGTTTTTCAGAAAAACCTTGAGCACAATCTTTGTTCGTTCTTGGGCTCGAAAATCAATGAGAATGAAACCGAGTATATTTTTTTCGTCTTTTCGTACTCGTTATGGTAACATGAAAACAATGAAACATGTGGATAATTATTTAATCTCTTTTCATGCTCCCTAAAAATGAAAAGATTGCCAAGCAACCTTGTTATTTTCACGCTCATAAAAGTATTTGAAGAAAATGTTTGATGGACGATATTTTATCACTTTTTCGGTCCTGTCAAACTATTTTACGAAAAAGGAACTGAGAGAGTTCTCTTTTAAGTGTTTTTCCAGACTCTATAAACATGAAAAACCTTCGAGTTTTCTATCTTTGGACTCGTTAAACAAACATTGATAGACCCATACAGGATGAAACCACTCCTTCTTAGGGTTCGTTAAATATACTCTGAGGGACTTGTCCAAAAGATGAGCTTAAATTGATAAGCATATGTTATCCTCCTCAAGCTTGCGTAAAAATAAAGAGGTGCTTGCATAAAAATAAAGAGGTGCTCGCTAGAAATGGTGGGAGGAAATTTGGGAAAGGAATGTGTCTCTGTGTTTGTATTAATGGTAGTAAGCATCACTATTGAACATGACACCCCTCTTCTTCATTTGAATCTGGGTTGGGTAATCTGTTTGTCTCTTGTCTGACCTTCTGCAAGTTCATATCTTGGGTCATCTTTGAGTCGATACTGCCAAGATCATTGTCTTGTCATATGTTCAAGAGAAGTTCAACCGGAACCTTCTATCAAGTCGACCATCTATAATTGTCCATTCTTACCATGTCAGCCTTCCTTGTGTTAGTCCCAAGTCACATATGTATTTTTATCTACCCTAAATCTGTTACTCATTTCATGTCATTGATGGGGGATACATCAAGGCCCTCCTGTGATGAGTCTTTTCTTGTCAACTTCAACTCATTATCCAAGAAAAATACTTAGAAATTATTTAGTACCTTAGAGCCTGCATGCCTCAATGGTAGGTTTCTTCACTTTCGACAGTGGATTCACATCATTGATCCCTAATCGAGAGATTATGTCAAGTGTTCGACTTCAACTTATTTATTCACACTTATTGGATTGTACTGGATTACCTTGGGGGTCATTGACATCATTCATTATTTCCCTCGCACTTGTTAACAATTTTCCTCAATGACTGGTAACCAAGTGGCTTCTATTCATGTTCGACTTCAACATCTGTAATCGCATGACTAGAATCATACCAATGGACGATGGATTGAAGACCCTGTACTTCACCATTTTTTGGTCCAGGTTGTGAAGGAGTATTTGTGATTTGTTTTGACACATAGATCCACCTTGTATATCTCGTGTCTATGTCCATACTTGAGTTTTCGATGCATGGATCCACAATGTATTCCTAGTGGTTATGCAGAATCTTGTTGACATGGATCCACATTGTATAATTGGTGGCCATGACCTACATTTATGATTTAAATCATTTACGGTCTAAACATGGGAATGCCTGCTTCAAACATGGTGTGATATTGTACAGATGATTGGTTGTTTGCAAGTTCCTGATTAGTGCGCCCCTAGTTCTTGACACATACACACTTATTTTACAAAGTATTTCAATTGTCGCGAGTTCCAACCTCATGCTTTGGGGGGAATTCTGTTACACATTATTTTGGTCACCCTGATGATGATTACATAAACATGTGTTCAGGTTCCCAATATAATCTTTTGCCTGAGAAAAAAAACCTCTTTCCACCCTTGCAAGATGAAATTTTGGAAGGCCGCCGCAAGCTGCTCCTTTTACATAGTGCAGAAATCCCTGATTTTGGCATGCTGCACTATAGCCAGCCTGCGGGATTTTTGTAGGCTGCTATATAGGCAGGTCGCAGTGATTCTTTAAAACTAAAAGAGGAAAGAATTTATAGCAGCTTCTAGAAGTGGAATCTTATGGAAATATGAGGTGGCGTCCGTATGGTTACGATCCTACTAACTTATCTGATTTGATGGGATCATCCTCATCTCTTTAACCACTTCAAATTCTCCTATATAATGATAGGCTTCTCATGAAAAGGTTGGAGGTACAAGCATAAAGAAGCATAGAGACTGAAGAAAGAATAGGCTGAAGACTGTGTGAAGAATCCTATTTCAAGTGATGCTTGAGGTCTCCATTCATCCATCAATCTTTTGAGAGAAATCTTCATGCAAATGTTGGAACAGATGTATGTGTGTGTCAGAACAAGGGGCCATTGAAAGGGAACTTGCAACATCAAGGAGATTCAGTTTTATCTTCTACTTTTCATTAATATAATACAGTGGCACATCTCTTTCCCATAAAATGATTGATATTTTATTACATGACTCCTTGATCACTATTTTAGGTTGTCATTGAATTTCACTATTGCTGCTTTCACGTTGGTTTATTTTTGCTATTGCAGATCTGATCTCATAGGAACATCAGAGTAAGGCAGGATCAACAAAGACATAAGGAAGTGATTGATAAGGTATTCTATCTATTCCTTCTTTGGTAGTTAAAATCAATGATTGAAACCTAGGGAAAGCGTCGTGTTCTGTCTTGTTTTGTTCTAGATCCAGGTGGATCTAGGGGGATTAGTTCATGTCCGCATCTAATGATTTAACCGTTAATAGTCATAACTTCACTATCATAAACAACATTGTTCTTCAATAGAAAATGCACCAATCCACACTCATGAGTTAGTGCCATGCATCTAAGATTTATTTTACATCATCACCTTACATAATCTAATATAGAATCATGAAAATCTGCAACAATTAGTGTCAAAACCTGCAATAAACCATGTCAGACCCTGCATCACAGAGTTATACCATCACATCAGACTTCAATCCCTATGCATAGCCCTTTTCTTTAGGCTTCAACACATATACGTGGCCTGCTGCACAACAACTCACGTATGTACATGACCTATTCAAGGTCAGCCTGTGTATGTACATGCCTGTCACCAATGTCACCCACGCATGCCTCAATAGATGACACTTTTGAAATTCCCTTCAGTCTTTCATTCTATTATGGCTACTTTGTCTTCTTCGCCCACTTCTGTAGATGTCCCTGCTCCTCAGAACTTGATCTCTGAGCATCCATCTTTTCAAAGATGTCTCCCTTCCTTACTTCATTTTTTCTTCTAGCCATGCTATGTGAAGTCCTCATTGTGGAATTTCTTCGTGTGTTCCAACACTCCTGAGATTTGTGGCCAAATCCATTACAACTGTAGCATCTCATGGTGTTACAGTGAACAACAATGTGTCCTACTTGATCACATCTCCAACACCTTATGGTGTTATAAAATCTTCCATTATATTTCCTTTCATAACCTCTACATTAAAAATATTTGTGACCATATTCATTACATGAATAACAATGCCCCATGAAAAATACTTTCATACCCTTGCTTTGGTGTCCCAAAGATAGCTTCTTGATGTCTTCCTTGCTTTGTTCTTTTGAAATTTTCTTTGCCTTGTGTAGATGGTTGCTTTGCAACATTGTCTTCCTTCTTTGATGGACTTACCTCATGCTTCTTTGAGGTGCTTGCTTTAGCGTGTGTAGCTTCTTCCTTGTATCCAAGTTCTGATGTGTCATATGGTGATCTTTGACTTTCCAATATCTCATCCAAGATTCTTGAGCTATTCAAGAATTTGTTTGACTTATCTACCTTGTTTCTAAGGTCAACAACTTCAGTCTAACTTATGATATGACTCTTCCTTTTCATTTATTTTATTCTTCAAAAGTTCTTCTACCCTTTTGGCTTCTTCAATTTGGGTCTTGAGATGAATAATAGTTTCAAATTTTTTTCTAATCTCATCATCTACCTTCATATCTTGTTTTTCATTATTTAGTCTTGTGATCTCTTCTTCCTTTTACTCTAATTGAGTCTTATTACTCTCTTCTTGTTGTTTGAGCATTCCCTTTAAATTCAATATGTGCCTTTGACTCCTCCTAAAAAACTTCGTAGTGTTATCTGAAAGATAGTTATAATGTGTACAAAAATGATCACTTCTATATCTATATAAACCCTCTTCAACTTATTTTTGAAGTTCTAATAGATTTTCTTCTATTCTTTCCATGGGATAACTATCATCAAACTTTACACAAACTGTTTCTAGATCATCTTCTTGACTTGAGAAAAATTCAACATCATCACATTTTGAATCATTGCAATCAAGAGTCTTTGGAGATTCTCTACCTTTATTTGAAGTATCTTCAAAATCTTACTTTTTTCAATATCATCACATGATTCTTTTCCTTCATTTGAAATTCCTTCAAAATCATCACATATGCAATCAAGAGTTGGAGATTCTTTACCTTTAATGATCTTGATGGAGTGGTCTTCAACATCTTCCTTCTCCTTCTTGCTTTAATATCTCTCCTCTAGCTTTAGCCATAGATCCTTGGCGAAAGTCAATTGTCCCATGCTCTCTTTGATAGGGATTGATATTCCACTAAGAATGGTATTGCGAGCCAATGCAACATTCTTCTTTCCTTTGCTTTGAGCTAGATACTTTGACTTGTTCCTCAAGGGAACCGATCCACCAATGGTTGCCTTCCAAATAGTTGCTCCCATTGTCTTCAAATGCAGTTTCATATCTATTATCCAAGTAGAATAGTTTTCCTCATCAAGGATTGGTATTTCATCATCCATTTTTGCGTCTATGGATCTCTTTCAAGCTTGTTAATTCTTGTTGTGAAGGCCCGCTCTGATACCAATGTTGATACTGAGAGGGGGGTGAATCAGTATCAAGTACAATTTAAAACCTTTTTCAACTTATACTTAAACCATTCAACTATATCCAATGAGCAATGAACAATAGTATAAG
>JZKD02S1657195.1:76592-86603 GCA_000966675.3 Picea glauca
TTCGTATATCATTTCTGTGTATTGTGAAGATTATGCTGGATATTTTACTGTTATTCTGTCATTTCTAGCATTTCATTTTTGTTCTGCATATTTTATATATCTGGTATCTTGCAAAGAACAAGATGGAACTAAGGAGGAAGGGGACAAAGCCACCATTCGTCTGAAATAATTCTCAAGGAAAACCAAATACTAAGGAGCCCAAGATGAATGAGACAATAGGGAAAAGAGAAAGGAAACCACCTATTCAATCTTAGGTTTGTGGGGGAGATCATATGTACAAATAGTTCCCTCACAGAGGTGAAAAATTGAGGACTGTTCACAATGTACAACATGATGAAACAATGGAGGACATAAGTAGAAATGTACCTAGGATATATGTAGCTCCGGATAACAAGTAAGTTGAGTTTTAGTCATGTTAGAATAATTATTTAGGGTAATGTTGAAAGTTTGTTTATATTTTACAAAGTAATGCCTTGGTCTCGAGAAAACCAAGGCATTTCTAATTGAGTCACAGTGTGTCTGTATGTATTGATTCATTAGATGATTCAAGAAACCTTAGGTTATTGATAAAATAAAAGATAAGGTGCATGTCAATGAGATTCAAGTCATAAGTATGAGTCAAATGGTTTCTATACATCATTACCTATTATGAAGGTGAATAAGTCATTAAGGGTACATAAGATGTTTATCATCATGAAAGACTTTGTAAAGGTCCTTGGTTTTGAGTTTAAAATGACTTCATAAAGTGCAAAATGCTATGTCAAAATCAAGTCATAAGTCTAGGAGGGAAGATATTGTTAAAGTATATCGGTAAACATAATCGCATGTGATTAATTCAATAAAAGTGGTGATGATCCTCATGTCATTTGTACCTTGGAAAATAAAAAAGTGTTCTTGCTGCGCAAGTCACTTAAATGATTTGAAAGGTCTTATCACCTCAAATAGGTACTTTCTCTCTCAAAACCTATCCCTATCAATTAATACATGCCTCTTCACCAACTTTTATCCATTTGCATGCATCCTCGACCTGCGATTTGGCATTTTTTCTCTCGAGCAAGCTCCAAGAATCATCTACTATGCAAAATCTGTTGTTCGCTATGGAACTCCTGTCCAGGCTCACTCGCTATGAAAATCCTCTTTCTTTGTTTTTTGATACGCATCCCTTGTTCATTTTTTCACTGTGAAAAAACCTTTTGAGCCCATTGTTTATGCTAGTTTATCCCCTGAATAGTTCACCTCTCATGCAGTGAAGGTATGTTACTTTTATTCAATCCAAACCCTAGCCCTGTAAATAAGACATCGTAGATCCATGACATCATAGGAAAATAAGAAATACAAGGGAGTAAATGTGTTGATACATGAACCCCCAGATATGACTTTGGTAAACTCAGATACCGCATACAGGGTGTCTTTTGAGCAGGCTGGGTGTATGAGATTTTGTGAAAGAATCCAGGGGTATAACATGCAATTGACCAAGGAGTTCTCCTTGAACTTTAATGGTGTCAATATAGTCATTGCAGAGGTCACATTTCCAGTATCAGAAGAGACCATATCATTTTCCACAGAGATTCCCATACAAAGATAGAAATGGTTTAAAGGTATGCCTCTGGAGCTTATGTTTTACATTGATTTCCTCAATCCTTAGTATAGAAAGTAGAATATTGGTGCCACTATCCCCAGGGAGTATGTTTTGAAACCCTATGAGAAGCTATTGAGAGTAATACAAAGGTATTTTAATTGTGAGGGTAGGTTTGACGGGTCATATTAGTACCACATAAGGCTCCTCATGCATTTAACAAGGAAAATCCCCCTAAACTTACCCTTTTACCTGTATAGAATTCTATGAAAAATGGAAGACAAAGTCCAACCTAGGGCTAACCAGCTTAAGAGAAACCTGTTCCATTTCTCCTTGGTGAAGTTGTTAGTGGTTGAGGATCTAAGAACGATAAATAGGGAATGTGATTCCTTCTTAACCTCATCAAATATTCCACTGGAGCCCAAAGGAGATACTCCCTTGTCTGCTGAAAGATTGGCCTCTAACAACTTAGGTGAAAAGGGAAGAAGTGTTTCAGAAAAGGGAAAAGGAAAAGAGGTTGATGGCTCTTCACCAAGCCATCCAGTTTTGAAGAAAGGTAGGAGGCTATTATTCACTGATGATCCCAAGGAGACACAGGCATCTAACAGACCAACCACAAGGTCAACTACTAAAAGGATTCCCACACCCGCAATGCAAACAAAATTTGTTAAGGTTGCAGCCCAGGAGATGGATGAAGAACAAGTTAAATCAGGGGAGAAAGGTTCATAGCTCAATGAGCTGCAAAAACAACTCAAATAGGCTCAACATGCTATAGCTCATTTTTACTAGGAGAGAAAAGAATTGAAGAGGAAGCTAGCAGAGAAGGCTCCTAAGGAATATACACCACAAACTAAGGTAGATCCTAAAAGTGAAATATCTAAGGGAAATGGATTTTTACAAAGTCCTGAGATTGAAATTACAGTCAATCCTTCAACTCCTGTAACAAGGTTTTCAACCAAAAAAAAGGGCGCAGATGTGCAGGGCCAACATGCAGCAATGGAAAGACCACATACATCACATGGAGAGGGTGATAAAACTGTGAAATGGTTAAACAAATAGTTAAGGAAATCCCAAGACCAAATTATCCAGCTCACGGAAGAAAAAAGGATATCAGAGGACAGTATAATGAAACACTTTCAAGAATGAAAACAAACTATAGATAATGCATGTGCATCCCTTTCTAACTCCTAATCAAAACTAAAAAGAAATGCAACACTTCTTAGGAAGATAAGAAACTTGAAGGTGAAAAATTTGATATTAAGAAAGCAGAACATGTATCTCAAACAAAAAATGCAGTTAAATGATGAAGGCAAAAGGAGGCTATACCTACTTGCAGAAGTAGCAGAGATATAAATGAAGAAGCCCCACGATTTTTTCTTTTTTGGTATGAGATCATCTCAAGGTTTTGTTTATATCATAGAATTTGTCGGAAGCATGCATTTGATGTTGGATAAAGGTTTTCACAAAGGTGAGAACATAAAAAAAAATCTGGGCATAGTTTGTTGTTTTGACTAGTAAACAGTCATACACAACACTTGCGTAGCGAGCCTTTGCTACGTAAGTGTTGTAGGATCATATGATTAAAAAGGATGGCATGAAGTGAAAGGTATATGATTTTTGAGGTAAATTCAAGTTCCCATTCATTTGATTCCACCTGGATCTTCATGAGTTACAACAAAAAGGAGTTTTCTATGCAAATGATGTAGGTAGCACTTGCGCAGCAGTAGCCCAATTTTTCTACGCAAAGGTGGAATAATTGTCCAGCATGCATATGATGACTCGAGATGCTTTCAAGATGAACCTGGTGACTCATCACAACAACATGGTCCAATTTATCTCAGAATATATATTGTAAACGATATTTTGTTTTACCTTTAAGATGGTCAAAATCAGATTTACCATTTTTAGTAAAGTTGTTTAGGGGTTGTTCTCCTTCAATGTAACCTGATCCATGATTATAGGTGGCAGTAATTCAACTCCTAGTAGCCTAGTGTGGCAATAGGCTCTTATATATTTGATCATTTTGATGTAAAGAAGGGTGAGTTGGCAGAAAGTATAGTCATTTTGATCCTTATTGTAATATTCTTTGAAACTGAGTGAAATACAAATGTAGAAGTCCTGAACTTTTTATGAAAAAAATTCTAATGGTGGTGGTTTGAAGTTCGTACTCTTATCTTTGTATGTACTTCTTGTGTCCTTTCTTTCATCTTCATTTTATTCTGTTTAAATTGGATAATTAAAGGGTCTAGAATTCATCTAATGGTGCTTTAGACTCAAATGATTTAAACTGTGTTTCTCTTCTTAACTAGGTCAGACTTAATCTTTCATGGTTCTCTGATTATGTTATGTGTTTCTTTTCCTCTTCCACCCTACACAACAAAACTCAAAAATGAAAGTTCATCACCTAATTTAGCCTTTTTTCCTCTGGAAAGTTCTAACTACCAGTCATTGTTTTCATTCGTTTTCAGGGGTTGAATCCATAGCCCAAGATATACCATATCTCCTTGCAAGAAAAACTTGAAAAAAATACCTCAATAATCTAAACCTAGCCATCATTTTAAAGACAATCTATCTACCAGAGATCAAGTCTCAGAGAGAGCCCTCTCTAGATTGGAAATTCTAGTTTCTAGTCTTAAAGTTGGTTTGTAGGTTTCCTTTTTGAGTTTCCTCCTTAGCCTAGGAAAATTACAGAGTGCTAACATCTTGGCGTCATTTCTGGGGATGATTGTAAATTTTTTCCCTGGGACAGAATGACTAAAGTTTTCAGATTTGACTCTTGAGGGTAATAGAGAATCAGACATAATTTAGGCTGAAAAATTTATTCTGATGACTTCATGTTTTAATTTCAGTAGAAAAGAGTAATTTTGTTTTTAGAAATCCTATCTCCTAAGAGGATTTACACTAGAAAAAATCCAAATCCAGAGCCTACAACACCTGTGTTTAATCCTGAGAAACTCCTCCACAAGAAAAGGGATAAAACACCTTGTTCATATATTTTCTTTGACATAATGTTTTCCTTACCTAAAGATGGAGTAAAATATTTTGATGATCTTGAGTTTGATATAAAGTTTGAACATACCTTTTTTAGATATAAATATCAAACCAACTTGACTGAGACTATATTTGATGAGAAGAAGTTTAAATCATCTATCCCTGTTGTTCCTTGTCAAACTGTAGCAAACCCTAGTCAGGTTTTGCAAACAAATCAAACCTCTCTTAGAGTCATGGTAGCTAGATTTTCTCCTCTTTCCTTGCCTTCCCAATTACATGATTTACCTCAGAATTATGCCCAAAGAATTAAATCATATGATGCTAAAGAAAATGCTTCATCTCAAAAACACTTAGATTGGCTTAATGACTTTGTTGACCTAGAGGAGGTAGATGGCGAAGATGTAAAAATAAGATTGTTTTCACAAAGTCTTTTAGGTGAAGTCAGAAAATGGTTCAAATATCTTCCAACAACAAGCATCCCTAATTTTGGAGCCTTTGAAACATTCTTCCTTGCAAGGCAGGGAGACAAGAAAAACCCCTTACAATTGTTAACTCGATACAATAACATAAAAAGATCACCCAGTGAGACAATACAAGAATTTTCAACCAGGTTCATGAGAGTCTATAATTCAATCCCAACTAAAATTTAACCCCCTCTTGGAGCTTCCCAACTCCGTTATGTTGACTCTTTTGACAGTGAGTTTGCCTTGTTGCCGAGGGAAAGGATATCTACCACACTAGATGATATGATGAATGATGCAATTGAAGTAAAGGTGAATTTGATGGCATCGGGAAAGATTAAGCACAATCCTAAAATTGATATGAAAAAGGTCCAAGGAGAAGCCCAACCTTCAACTTCCCAGTGATCAGATGAAAATTTTGATTTAATGATGAAGAATATGGAAAGGTTCATGGAAAAATTGTCCTTGGATAACAAGCCTGCCACCAGAGATCAAGCTGAAATCCAATCCAAGAATCAAAATTTTAGAAGAGCATTAGTTCCACAGATCAGACAAAGAGATCATAGAAATCAAGGTGATCAACAAATAAAACACCCCTTTCAAAATAACTATGTGAATGAAAATTTTGATGAATCTTTTGAAGAAAATATACATTGATGTGATGATACTGAAACAAATGTCTTCTTAACCAAAGAAAAACATGATCAATTTATGGATGCAAATGATAAGTTTATGCATGAAAATGATGATTTTATGTCAATGGAATCAGATGAGTACAAAAAAGGATACCGAAATTCCATAATGCAGTTTCAAAAATAGTGTAACTTGAGAAGTAAAAAACTGCCTCCAGTTTCCCAGAAAGGAAATCAAAACAAGGACCCTCAAACAAGTGCATCCTCCTCAAATCAACCTAAAAAGGACAGCATTGTAAAGGATGTGCAGGAGAAAGGAAAACAACAGGAAGAGCCCCCAAATAAGGTCCTTGAGATGAAAAGGAATGTCATCATCAAAGAGGTAGAGAAAATTCAGTTTCCTTTTAATTTTGAAAATTGGATGGATAAGATTAAAATTTTTGTACCTTTCAATGAGCTAATCAAGAATGCTGAGTGTAGAAGTCAAATCATTAGAATGTTGAAAATGGAAGAATCATCTGACACATGAAATATACAAGATGATCATCCTGCAATACTATTTGGTCCTCGAGTGGAATAATGTGGTGAGGATGGTCATGTTCCTCCATTTTATATCAGTCTTAAGATTCATGACATGATTTTGCACAATGCAATGCTTGATTCAGGAGCCTCACATAATTTAATGCCTAAAGTGATTATGGATGAATTAGGCCTAGACATCACCAGACCCTACAAAGATCTTTTCTCTTTTGATTCAAGAAAGGTGAAGTGTTTAGGTTTAATCAAAGATCTATGTGTATCTTTATCTCAGATTCCATCAAAAAACTTGTTTTGGGTGTAGTAGTTGCTGACATTCCTTCTAAGTTTGGTATGTTGTTTTCAAGTTCTTGAGCTGCAAAGTTGAAAGGTTCTCTACAAATGGATATTTCTTATGCAAATATACCGGTTTTTGGTCAGGAAAGGAGACTATATAGGGAAGTATTGTTGAATTACATGGTGAGCAACAAGATTAAACCCAATAATCATCCCATTTATTCTATTGATATTGAAGTAGGTTCTTCCATTTTTTATAATGACTTGTGTTTTGAAGAAGAAAGTCCAAAGGTTCTTGATCTTCCTATGAAATATGAAGTGGGACAACAGTCAAGACAAATTTCACATCAACATGGTAGTGAGGAAGATGAATTATGGAATATGAATTTTGATGGAGCTACTAGTAAAGAGGGAGTTGAAGCAGGAGTTTGGATAATACCTCCTAAATCAGGTTCAAAACTTTTCTCTTATAAATTTTCTTTTGATTGTACAAATAATATGGCTGAATATGAAGCATTGATTTTGGGTTTGAAAACATTGAAATATTTGGGGGAAAAGAGGATAGTTGTACATGGAAATTTTGAGTTAATAATAAATCAGGTTAAAGGAATCTACCAATACAAAGACCCTAGGATGAGAGAATACAAAAATATGGTTTTATATGTCCTTGAAAACTTCACAGAATATAATCTTTCAATAGTTCCAGGGGGAAAAAATTTAATTGTTGATTCCTTAGCAACTACAGCCTTTGTTTTCAAAATTCCTATTTATCCTAACAAAAAATATGAGATTGAAGTCAAACATAGACCAAAAATACCTGATAATATCAGGCATTGGCAAGTTTTTTAGGATGATAAACAAGTGGAAAGGTTCCTCCAAATGACTGATGAATTTTCTAATTTAAATATTGATGATGAAAATTGCTTTGAGCAGGAAGCAAAAGACCCAGGAATGTTTCAGAATGAAGCCTATTTTCTAAATCAAATTGCAGGTAAAGAGATTGTTCAACTGAAGAATAATGTAATCCCTAAATGATTAGTTCCACTTGAAGAGATTTTTGACAACAATGATGTAGAAAAAAACCCCAAAATCACTGCAAATGAGGAAGAAATAGAGGACTGTAACATTGGGACTAAGGAGGATCCTAAAATAATCAAACTGTCCAAGACACTCAGCCTAGAGGTCAAAGAGAGATACATCAATTTAGTGAAAGATTTTTCAGATGTGTTTGCTTGAAGCTATGAGTATTTGAAGGTTTATTACACTAAGGTTATTCAACATGTGATCCCAGTAAAAAATGATCAAAATCCTTTCAAACAGAAGTTAAGAAGAATGAACCCCCTACTGCTGCCTCTAATTGAGAAAGAGGTAAAAAATATTTTTGATGCCAAGATTATAGTTTCTCTAATATTTTCTAAGTGGTTAGCTAACTTAGTTCCTGTCAGAAAGAAAAGTGGTGAAATAAGGTTGTGTGTAGACTTCCAGACTCTGAACAGGGTCTCTCTCAAGGGTGACTACCCTCTTCCCAAGATGGACTATATTTTGCAAAAAGTGGTTGGATCACAGAAGTTATCAATGCTTGATGGTTTTTCTAGGTACAATCAGATCATGGTGCATCCTGATGATCAAGAGAAGACAACTTTAGCAACACCCCGGGGTACATTTATGTATGCCAAAATGCCTTTTGGGATTATGAAGGCTACATTCCAAAGAGCTATGGATATATCTTTTGCTGATGAGAAAGATAAGTTTATTGTCATTTATTTGGATGATATTACTATTTTTTCATATTCTGACAATGAACATCTAAAGCATTTGAAAAGGGTTTTTAAGAAATGCAAGAGATTTGGCATATCACTAAATACAAAGAAATCCAATTTTGGAATGCAAGAAGGAAAACTACTTGGACATATCATCTCAAAATAAGGAATAAAGATAGATCCCAGCAGGGTGGCTGCAATTCTGAAAATTAACACTCCCAGAAGCAAAAAGAAGGTACAGTCTTTCCTTGGAAGGATAAATTTTCTGAGAAGATTTATCCCAAATATTGTAGAAATTATAAAGTACATCACCAACATGCTCAAGAAAGGAAATGAGATAAAATGGACTCGGGAAACTAGGAAATATTTTGAAGACATAAAGATAGCATTGACCAAAGCACCAGTACTAGCTAGTCTAGACTTTACAAAGGATTTCATTATGTTGTCCTTTGCATCAAAACATACTATATCTAGGGTTTTATTGCAGAAAAATGAGAAGAAATTTGAGAGGCCCATAGCCTATTTCAGAAAAAACTCTAAGAGACTCTCCATTGAAGTATGACATCATGGAGAAACAATCATATGCACTGGTAAAGGCCCTTAAAGAATTTAGAGTTTACATTTTGCATTCTCATATTGTTGCATATGTACCTAGTAATGTTGTGAAAGATATATTGACTCAATCTGATCCAGAAGGAAGAAGAGGAAAATGGATAGCTATCTTGCTAGAATATTATTTGGAAATAAATCCTACAAAGTTGATCAAAGGCCGAGGGATTTCCAATCTTATGACATAGTAAAATCATGATGTATTGGGAATAAAATTCATTTCATATTTGTGAGAAAGTTCAAAGGAAGAAACAACCCCACAAGTATCTCATAATTTCTTGGAGTCTCCATGGTATGTTGATATCATTTATGTACTAAGAATTTACAAGCTCCTCCTGAAGTCAGCAAAACAAAGGCTAGGTTTCTGAAGTTGAAGGCAACACAATTCTGTATTCTAAATGTCTCTTTATATTGGAAAGACCCAGGGGGGATTTTCTTAGTTGTTTGTTAGAAGATGAAGTCAAACAGACCATTGAAGAATTCCATAAAGGTGACTTTGAGGGTCACCATTATTGGAATACCACAATGCATAAAATATTAAGAGCTAGGTTTTATTCGCCTAATATATTCTCTAATGTGTACAAGGAGGTCTCAAGCTGTCATGAATGCCAATTTTTTGATGGAAAAAGAAAATTGTTTCCCTTGCCTTTAAATCCAATTTATGTTGAAGCACCATTTTGGCAATGGGGCCTTGATTTCATAGGAGAGATTCACCCCCCTTATTTAGCTCATCACATGTGGATATTGACAGTTATAGACTACTTCACCAAATGGATTGAAGCAGTCACAATAAGGAAAGCTATTGATGTTGTCATCATTCAATTTCTGGAAAATAATATTTTGTCTAGGTTTGGTTGCCCAGTCAAAATAATAATTGATAATGTAGAAGCATTTAAGTCAAATAAAATGGAAAAATTTTGTAGTGAGTATTGTTAGATCATGTTGTCATTGATGCCAATGGTTTGATTGATTGAGGTCATTGATTGATGTCAAGTGATTGATTGATGTCAAAGGATTGATTGATTGATGATTGATGTAATATAATATGCATTTCCCTTGATGAGAATGCATAGATGAAGATGGATCAATGAGTTTTCATTGATATGATGAAGATGGATCAATGAGTTGTCATTGATATGATGAAGATGGATCAATGAGTTGTCATTGAT
>JZKD02S1657195.1:89227-100282 GCA_000966675.3 Picea glauca
GGGGGAGTAGCCCCAAGGAGAGTTCAAGCAAGGGGAGCAGCCCCAAGATGAGAATGGCCCTTTTCCATTGATGTCAAAGGGGGAGAGTTAATCACATTGATGTGATTGATGTTTACGGATGGGTAGATAGTCACATTGAATATTGATGTAGAGCATGCCTTATCTACATGTTGACATCAATAATTGGTAATTGGTGTTGACATCAATGTTGGTATTTCCATCAATGCCAAAGGGGGAGATTATTAGATCATGTTGTCATTGATGCCAATGGTTTGATTGATTGATGTCAAGTGATTGATTGATGAATGATGTAATATAATATGTATTTTCCTTGATGACAATGCATAGATGAAGATGGATCAATGAGTTGTCATTGATATGATGAAGATGAATCAATGAGTTGTCATTGATACATGATGAAGATGGATCGATGTGGTTTCATTTGTAAATGATGCATTTTTGGAAAAATGTATAGATGACTCATTATTGTCTTATCATGATTGATAAGGTGCACAAATGGATGAACTCCAAGGTGGTCCCCTTATGGTGAAAGCCCTCACAGGAAGATGCTTTGCGGATTGAGTTATCCTAGAAGAATGGTTGGAGGACCCATGCTCTCAGTATTGTATTATCATGATTGATAAGGTGCACAAATGGATGAACTCCAAAGTGGTCCCCTTATGGTGAAATCCCTCATGGGAGGACGCTTTGCAGATTGAGTTATCCTAGAAGAATGGTTGGAGGACCCATGATTGTATGTGGAATAATGAGATGAAGATCAAGGAAAATGTTGGTAAAAATATCCTAGATGTATAGTGATTTTCATTCAATTTCTATCGGTATGTAGAATGTCACATAAATCCTCATGGTTAGAGAGTTATGGCCATGAGAAGTTGGAGACCCCGGGTTTGGGTAATGGACCCAAGTTTGTTTGATGGGTAACGGTATGAGTTATGATATATTTTTTGAAAATACTATTCTATATGGATAGTACATGTCATTTCATTTCTATTGGTATGTGGAAATCCACATAAATCTTCATGGTTTGAGAGTTATGGCCTTACGAAGTTGGAGGACCCTCACATGTCATTTAGAAGCCCCCAAAGGTCAAAGTAGTCAAAGTGGTTTAAGGAATTTTGAAAGGTAAATAATAAAGTGAAGTGATGAGTGTAATATATTTCAAAGTGAATACAAAATAAATTATTTAAATAATAAATTTAATGGATAAATTAGAAGTGGGTTAACCCTAAAATAAGGAAAGTGGGGCCAAGTGACCTAGAAGATGTTTTTAAAGAAGCTACTTGGAGAGTATAAATAAGAGGCAAGACTCTCTCATTTTAATCACACTTGAGAGTATTGAATATCTATATGTGTCTGAGATAACCAAGGATATCTAAGCCGAAATTCTAAGGAAATGTGAAGAAAAGAAGGCCGAAATGCAAGGAAGGATAAATTATTTTGATGGTGCTTTCTAAGGTATGTTATTTACATGCCATCTCACCATTTTCCCTATAATTTTTTTTCTGTAATGATTCAGACAATGAAATTGCTATTCCATTGAGAAAAAATACCCAAGTATCTGTGGTAAACAATTCATCTTGTGGGTCGCTGTATTTTGGGAGTTACACTCCGTGGAAAATAGGGTTTGTGGCTAGTCCCGAAACTAGTAAAAAATAGGTGTTTCGAGCAAAAACGTCATAAATTCTTCATAACAGATCCAAATTTAGTGAGACAAAATTTTTTGGTTAGGGTACAGAATGTAGTATGTTGTGCATCAGTTTTAGATCTGTATTCATTATAGGTACAAAGTTATTATTATTTCAAGTTGGGGTTGTTGACTAATCCAAAACTAGTCATGGTTGAGACAAGTAGTTGATGAGTTGGCAGATACATGAGGTGTATAGTTGATGATGTTGGTAAATATTGATGATTCATTGTTGATTATTATTTGAAACATGATTGGTATATACTTGTTACATGGTTGGATGCACTTGTTTATGGTATAGGTTGATTACAATTTGTTTGGTACAGGTTGGTGCATGGTTGATGAACTTGTTTATGTTGACAGATTGATATCTGTTGAGGATTGTTGCCTCATCTTAGTTGGTGCTGAGAATTTAATCTTAGTCTTTCATATAGAGATGGTGCTCTTGAAGAGTTTTACTCTATTCAGTTGTTGTTGAAAAACCCCCGGATTGAAGTCCATAATAAAAAGAAAAATTGTACATACATATTGTGTTCTTTGTATTCCTTGTGGAGATGATTTGTTGATGATATGTTGTTGATATGTATTCACATATAACTAATTATAAATGACAACAATGAGTAATGAGAAAATGTTGAATATTAACTAAGGAGTTTTTGTGTAAGAGGGAAGTTTTGGAAAAAATATCCCCACACTCATTCACCCCCCCCTCTAAGTGTGGTAGGTGTGTACAAAAAGTACAATATAACCCTTGGACATTCCACAACTTACTATCCACAAGGTAATGGATTAGTTGAATCATCCAACAAGATCTTGACTAGAATTATCAAAAGGTTGTTGTAGGAAAACAAGAAAGCTTGGCACAAAAAGCTTATTTATGCACTATGGGATGATAAGGTTACTAGTAAGAGGTCTATTGCTACATCACCCTTCCAGATTGTGTATGGAATAGATGCAGGTTTTACCACCTCACTAGGGTTTCGAGTCATGAAGCTACTACAAGAAAAAGAGGCTGAACCAAATGATTCTCAAAGGAGGATAAATGAGTTGATACATGTACATCAGACGAGGGAAGAAGTATACAACAAGGAACAACTACATCAGGAAAATATAAAAAGGATATTTGATAAACATACAAAGGTGGATGATTTCAAGGTAGATGAACTGATATTGAAATGGGATGCAAGAAATGAAGATAAGGGTAAGCATGGAAAGTTTGACTACCTCTGGATGGGACCATACAAAATTGTTTCTTATCATGGGAGTAATGCTTATCTACTGCAATATCTAAATGGAGACATCATTGGTGGAGGGCCTATAAATGGCAGGTTTCTTAGGCACAACCTTACATAAAAAAAATTGGTTTGTTCATCTCATTGTAAAAAACCATTTTTTTTTCCAGATAAAGCAGTTGAAGTCAATAATCAACAAAAAATTGAATCCCTAAGTGAAGGCCCTAATTTTACGTTGAGTTTAGTTAATTTGTGTCAAGTCTTGTCTGACAGTTTGTTTATCAGTTTAGAGTCCTTTTGAGTCAAATAAATTCCAATGGATATGGCACATGGTCTGTTGTTCTTTGCTACCTCATTGGGAGGATAACATCCCCATTAGAGCCAAATTTTAGCATCATTATTTAGGGTAAGGATGAAATTTTGTTTAGAGTTTGCAAAGTCATGCCTTGGTCTTGAGAAAACCAAGGAATTTCTAATTGATTCACACTTTGTCTGTATGTATTGATTCATGGGATGATTCAAGAAACCCTAGGTTATTGATAAAATAGAAGATAAGGTGCATGCCAATGAGAGTCAAGTCATAAGTTTGAGTCAAATGGTTTGTATACATCATTACATATTATGAAGGTGAATAAGTCATTGAGGGTCCATAGGATGTTTATCATCATGAAATAATTTTTAAAGGTCCTTGGTTTTGAGTTTAAAATGACTTCATAAAGTGGGAAATGTTATGTCAAAATCAATTCATAAGTCTAGGAGAGAAGATCTCTTCAAAGTATATCAGTAAACATAATCACATGTGATTAAGTTAGTAAAAGTGGTGATGGTCCTCTTGTCATTTGTACCTTGGAAACTCAAAATTTGTGCTTGCTGCGCAAGTCACTTAAATTATTTGGAAGTTCTTATCACCTCAAACATGTACTTTCCCTCTCAAAACCTCTCCCTATCAATTCATACATGCCTCTTCACTACCTTTTATCCATTTGCATGCATCCTCAACCTGTGATTTGTCCTTTTTCCTCTTGAGCAAGCTCCAAGAATCCTCTGCTACACAAACTCTGTTATTCACTACGTAACTCCTGTTCAGGCTCCCTCTCTATGCGAACCCTGTGTGGTATCTTTGGCTACGCAAAGCCTGTTGCTTTGTTTTTTTCTATGCATCCCTTGTTCGTTTTGTCACTGTGTGAATTTTTTTTGATCCCATTGTTTATGCTAGTTTATCCCATGAATAGTCCACCTCTCATACAATGAAGGCATGTTACTCTTATTCAAGACAAACCCTAGCCCTACTAGTTTGTTGTGCAAGATTTCCTACTGAGTTTCAAGATATCATTTCTTTGAACATTTTGAAATTTACCTGTAAAGAAGACATCGCAGATCCATGACATCACAAAAAAAGAAGAAATACAAGGGAGGAAATGTGCTGAGATATGAACCCCAAGAGATGACTTTGGTAAACATAGATCCTACATACAGGGTGCCTTTTGAGTAGGTTGGGTGTATGATATTTTGTGAAAGAATCCAAGGGTATAACATGCAACTAACCAAGGAGTTCTCCTTGAAATTATTAGGGTCCTAACCCGCACATAGGTAGAACAATATATTCGGATGCAATAAAGGTCAATATTAATAAGGCCTTTCAATAAAATAGAATAAGGCGGATGTAAGAAGACCTAATAGAAGCTTTCACTTCTAGAAGGATCTTCCTCTAGATGCTTCTTTTTAGTATAAATAGGAGTTGAGGGTGTGAGAACCCTAGCTTGGATATTATTGTAATAGAGCTCTGCTCAATTGGAGGTTGCCCCCTCGAAGAGGCCCGTGAACATTGCTTTTAGATTCAAAGTGTTATTTGTGTTGTTATTTTTATATCATTTCATTGTTATTGTGGTGAATGTTCTGGTTATATTGTTGTTATTCTGCCATTACTAGGATTTTATTTCAGTTTTGCATACATTTGATACATGGTATATTACAAGTGGTATCAAAGAAATTTCCTTGGCAGAAAGTGTGGGTTAATTTTTTTTTCCAGGGTAGAGACATATGTCGACATCTTTAAGCCACCGAGATTTGTCGTTACGTGCATAAACCCACGGTTGAGGGATTCATACACGTAGGAAATACAAGTGGTACTTAAGCACACATCTGGTTGCCACCCTTGTAACCCCTGCTGGTATCCCTTCGAGTGGTAGCGCATCAGACAACACCTGTGTACGGATTGGCCTAGATTACCTGAAGCCCTCTTTAGATAAACTGATCGTCCACCTAACTGCTATAGTTTCACCAAGAACAACACTCAGGAAGATACTCTCTAGTACATGGGTAGTCGGGTAGTACAGTTAAGGGTGCAGTCTATCCTCCTTAGTTAGTGCCTTGAGATATTGGGCCGAGTACTACTGTTGGACCCTGCATGTATATCAAAGAGCTATAGCACAGGGAAAACCCTTGTCTATAGAACCCTTGAATACCTAACCCTTGGGGGACAGAAACATAAACAAATTAAAACATACAAGATCTATTTCCGTGCAACTGTGTTCGGGTTGTCAAGTAAACACACATTTCTTTCTGGTTAAGCATTTGGGCATTTCCTCTCTGAAATATTCTTCAGACTGGAGTATAACTCCATTAAAGAAAAAAAGACCAGTCTAGAATTTTTTTCCCCGTTACTTGAGACCTATTCCATTGGATTCACCTCTTATCCCTTATCACATTCATCCATATCATTTTTTCGGAAAATATTTTTTACCCTACCCACCCCTTTTCCATTTCCTCATCCTCATGGCCCATACTCGAGCCAATACTTGGAAGCTCGCTTCAACACCTTGCAATCTGGTCTCATTGAGACCCAACAAGAAGTGAAACAACTCAGTGCCAATGTTGCCACCATCAATACAACCATGCAGTCCTCAATGGGGGAAATCAAATAAGATCTCACCACCCATCTTGAATCATTCTTTATGGCACTTTGCACCAAACTGCATATCCCTATAGATAACGCTTCCTCTTCCTCACCTCCACATACTGAAGGTGACCATTCCTCTCATTACCATACCTTGCAAAACCATCACTTTCAACGTGACCTACGCCTTCCGTGGGTGGATGTGAAAAATTTGATGGCTCAGACCCCACTGGTTGGGTAACCCAAATGGAACATTACTTCTCTTTATACGAAATTACAGATGACTTGGCCAAACTCCGGTATGGTGTTCTCCATCTAGATGAAGAACATTGGCAATGGTGGCAATGGAGAAAAACTTCTCGTTAAGGGTATATTTCTTGGACACACTTTGTGGAAGAGATTTATGAATGCTTTGACACTGACACCAACCATTTGGGCCATTTGACAAAGTTGAAACAATTAGGAACAGTGGAAGACTTTATAGTTGCCTTTGAGCACCTGGTTTTTACAATAGAGGGCATGTTTGATGCCTTTTTCCAAGAGTGTTTTATCAGTGGCCACAAGGATGAAATTCGAGCCCATGTCCTCATGGCTCAGCCTGAGAGTTGGGTGGAGGCTACCAAAAGAGATAAAGAAGCACAACAGGTTGTATCTTCTCAAAACCACAAACCCTCCTTTATCCCTCGCCCTAAACCAATAAATCCCACTACTCCCTCTGCTCCACTAAAGATCCAAAAATTAACTAGGGATGAAATGGATGAATGCCAACTCAAAGGCCTTTGTTATAAATGTGATGAAAAATATTTCCTGGGCCACAAGTGTAAAGAACAAAAGCGTTTTATGCCCATCTCTGAGGAGATTTCAGAAGAATATGAAAAAAATCCCTCTGTGTTTGAGTCACCTGAATCCACTTACATAACCCCTCCCTCAGACCCTTCCAAAGTAGAACTGATCATTTCCCTCAATGCTCTCATTAGCTTCTCCACTCCCCAAACCCTCAAGCTAATCGGTTACATCAAGCATTGGAAGGTCATCATTCTGGTTGATAGTGGAAACACCCATAATTTTATTCATCGCTGCATTGCCCAAGAAACTCATTGCTACATCCATGCCGTCAATAATTTCCAAATCATGATTGCCAATAGTGGTTCCATGAAATGTGGAGGGTGTTGTGAAAATGTGCGTCTCCAAATTGGTGACTACCACTTGAAATCCCATATGTTTGCTATCGACATGGGAGGTTGTGACATTGTGTTGGGTGCAGAATGGCTAAGGACTTTGGGTCCCATTATCATGGATTTTAAAGACTTAACCATGCAATTTGACTAGGAGGGCCACCAATATAAGTTCCAAGGCATAACCGCTAGTTCACTTGAGATCATTAGTTCCCATCACATGGAAAAACTATTCAAAAAGGGTGATTCTGATGTTATCGCCCAACTCCATGCCATACAAGCAACATAGACACCCTCGGTACTGACATACCTCCAAGCCATCCTTTCTAAACATCAATTGGTATTTTCCACTCCCCAAGGCCTCCCTCCTTCCCATGGTGTTCATGATCATTCCATTCCCCTTGTACCCGGAATCCTTCCTCCCAATATTCGTCTGTATCGTCACCCCTTTTTCCAAAAAAATGAAATTGAGAAAATGGTTCAGGAACTCCTTAATGTAGGCATCATTTTCCCTAGTACGAGCCCCTACTCATCTCCTGTGGTCATGGTCCTGAATAAAGAAGGTTCTTGGCCCTCAAAAAACTTACCATCAAAGAAAAATTCCCCATTCCATGCCCTCAACAAACTTACCATCAAAGACAAATTCTCCATTCCTGTCATTGATGACCTCCTGGATGAATTGTGTGGCGCCCAATTCTTCACTAAACTGAATCTTGTTCGGGCTACCACTAGATACGTATGAAAGAGGAACACATTCCTAATACTTCCTTTAGAAATCATGAGGGCCACTATGAGTTTTTGGTCATGCCCGTTGGCTTGTGTAATGCCCCCTCCACCTTCCAAAGCCTCATGAATCATGTCTTTCGTCCTTTTCTCCACCATTTTTTTTTAGTTTTATTTGATGATATCCTCATCTATAGAAAAAGTGGACAGACCATCTTGCTCATGTTGATCAAGTTCTCCATATACTCTCTCAGCATCAACTTTTCCTGAAACATTCTAAATGTGATTTTGGCGCCTCAGAAGTAGAATACTTGGGTCATTTGGTTGGAAAAGATGGCGTTAAGGTGGATCCTAAGAAGATTGAAGCTATGCAAGACTGGCCTCACCCAAAGACTCTTAAGAGCTTGCGTGGATTTCTAGGCTTAACAGGGTATTATCACAAGTTTGTTAAGAATTATGGGAAGATTGCAACACCTCTCACTGGTCTCCTCAAAAAGAATTCTTTCACTTGGACTCCAGCTACTGCTCAATCTTTTCAGACCTTGAAGATGGCCATGTGCACCACTCCCGTCCTTGCCCTTCCTGATTTCACAAAGACCTTTGTGTTGGAATATGATACCTCAAGGAAAGGAATTGGTGTTTTCCTTATGCAAGAGAGTCAACCTTTGGCCTTTACCAACAAGCAACTATATGAAATAAATCTAGGCAAATCCATCTATGAAAAGGAAATGTTGGCTATTCATGGATCTGTGGCATCCTTATCTATTGGGGCAACATTTCCAAATTAAGACAGACCATCAAAGACTCAAGTATTTTCTAGAACAATGCATTTCCTCCCCAGAACAACAAAAATGGGTGACTAAACTATTTGGATATGATTATGAGATCATTTATAAGAAAGGCAAAGACAATTTGGTTGCAGATTCACTTTCTCGAAAATATGAAGATGAAGGATCCCTTTTTTCTCTTTCATTCACTATACCATATTGGCTCCAAGCCGTTCGCCAGGAATGGCTACAAGATCCCAAAAGTTTGCAGTTGATCCACCAATTACAGTCCAAGGCTCCAACGCCTTCCCCAGGGTACTCTTGGCTCCATGAGGAACTTCGATACAAAGGCCATTTGTATTTAAGTAAACAATCAAAGCTTAAATACATGGCACTTTCTGAGCTTGATGCCACACCCATAGAAGGGCACTTCGGGTTCACCAAAACCTATGACAGGATCAAACGTTCCTTTTTCTAGGATGGTATGAAATAGGACATTCATAATTTTGTAGCTGAATGTGATGTGTGTCAATGCAACAAGGGAGAAAAAGTCAAATCATCGGGCACACTACAACCGCTCCCGATTCCACCTACTATTTGGAAGGATATCTCTATGGATTTTATTACCGGATTACCCAAATCGAGAAATAAATCTGTCATCATCGTGGTTGTTGATTTCCTTTCCAAGTATGCTCATTTCTGCACCCTTCAACACCTTTTTACAGCATCCATGGTGGCTCAAATATTCATGTATCAGGTCTTCAATATTCATGGCATGCCGCACTCTATTGTTTCTGATTGCGACCCAACTTTCACAAGCAATTTTTGGCAAGTACTGTTCAAAATACAAGGCACCGAATTGCATCTCAGCACAACTTATCATCCCCAGACTGATGGCCAAAAAAAAGTTTTCAACAAGTGTTTGGAAACATATTTGAGGTGTTTTGCCTCAGAAAAGAAAAATCAGTGGGCTCAATGGTTACCCCTAGCTGAATGGTGGTACAACACTTCATACCATACAACTACACACATGACTCCTTTTGAAGTGGTATATGGACAGAAGCCACCTTCAGTTCTCTCATACTTACCAGGGGCCTCGAAGGTCCAGGCAGTTGACCTAACACTTACAGCTTGAGAGGCTATTCTTCGTACTCTCAAAGAGAATTTGGTCATGGCACAAAATCACATGAAGAAAGAAGCATATCAAGGTTGCTCTGAACGTCAATTTGCAGAAGGGGATCAGGTGTTTCTTTGACTGCAACCTTACAAGCAAACTTCCCTCAAGGTCGAGCATTGTCAGAAGCTAGCACCCAAATTTTATGGTCCTTATACCGTACTCAAGTGTGTGGGATAAGTCGCCTATCAGTTAGCTTTTCCCAGCCATTCGAAGCTACATTCTGTTTTTCATGTTTCATTCTTAAAGAAGGTGATTGGAGCTAAATTCCAAATTCAAACCAACCTTCCAGACTTAGCTAAAGAAGGATCCATTTAGCTACAACCAGAAGCCATTTTGGACCAGCGTGAGGGTCGCCTATGTCATAGAACCATCAAGGAAGTGCTATTCCAGTGGAAAGATACAACTCCAGCAGACGCCACTTGGGAACCAACTACCATTCTGCAACAATTTCCTCATCTCAAGCCTTGAGGACAAGAATTTTTTTAAGGGGGATGATATGTTAGGGTCCTAACTTGCACATAGGTAGAAAAATATATTCAGATGTAATAAAGGTCAATATTAATAAGGCCTTTCAATAAAATAGAATAAGGCAGATGTAAGAAGATCTAATATAAGCTTCTGCTTCTAGAAGGATCTTCCTCTAGATGTTTCTTTTTAGTATAAATAGGAGCCGAGGGTATGAAAAACCTAGCTTGGATATTATTGTAATAGAGCTCTGCTCAACTGGAGGTTTCCCCCTCGAAGAGGCCCGTGAATATTTCTTTCATATTCAAAGTGCTATTTCTGTTGTTATTCTTATATCATTTCAGTGTCATTGTGGTGAATGTTCTGGTTATATTGTTGTTATTCTACCATTACTAGCATTTTATTTCAGTTCTACATACATTTTATATATGATATACTACAAAAATTTAATGGTGTCAATACAGTCATTGCAGGGGTCACCTTTCCAATATCAAAAGAGACCATATCAACTTCCACAGAGATTCCCATATAGGGAGAGAAATGGTTTAAAGGTATACCTTTGGAGCTTATGTTTTATATTGATTTCCTCAAGCCTCAGTATAGAAAGAAGAATATTGGTGCTACTATCCCCATGGAGTATGTTTTGGAACCCTATGAGAATATGTTGAGAGTAATCCAAAGGTATTTTACTTGTGAGGGTAGGTTTGCCAGGGTATATCAATACCACATAAGGCTCCTTATGCATTTTACAGGAAAAATCCCCTTAAACTTACCCTTTTACCTGTATAGAAGCCTAGGAAAAATGGAAAACAAAGTCCAAGACAGGATTGACCAGCTTAAGAGAAAAATGTTCCATTTCTCCTTGGTGAAGTTGTTCATGGTTGAGGAGATAATAAAGATAAATGGGGATTAGGT
>JZKD02S1657195.1:103842-119013 GCA_000966675.3 Picea glauca
CTACCTCAAGGGTTTGGTAATAATAAAGTGTGGTTTCTTCTATCTTGCTTGTGGATCTATTGTGTATTCAGTATTTGTGGTGATTATATTTGTAGATCTATCTTGGTACTTAACATTGGGATTCCTTCTTAACCTCATCAAATATTCCCTTGGATCCCAAAGTAGATACTCCCTTTTCTGCTAAAAGATTGGCCTCTAACAACTTAGTTGAAAAATGAAGAAGTGTTGCTAAAAAGGAAAAAGGAAAAGAGGTTGAGGGATATTCACCAAGCCAGCCAGTTCCGAAGAAAGGTAGAAGGTTATTATTCACTGATGATCCCAAGGAGACACAGACACCCAGCAAACTGACCACATGGTCAGCTGCTAGAAGGATTCCCACACCTATAGTGCAGACATAATTTGTTGAGGTTGCAGCTCAGGAGATGGATGAAGATAAAGTTAAATCAGGGGAGAAAGGTTCATAGGTCAAGGATGTGTTGCAACAACTCATAGAGGCTCAACATGTTATAGCTCAGTTTTACCAAGAGAGCAGAGAATTGAAGAGGAAGCTAGAAGAGAAGGCTCTTAAGGAACAAACACCACAAGCAAAGGAAGATCCTAAAAGTGAAATATCCAAGGGAAAGGGAGTTTTACAAATTCCTAAGATTGCAGTTATAGTCAGAACTTTAGCTCATGTAACAAGGTTTTTAACAATAAAAAAGGATGCAGATGTGAAAGGCTAGCATGCAACAATGGAAAGACCCTATACATCACCTAGGGAGGGTGAGAAAACTGTGAAATGGTTAAACAAAGAGTTAAGGGAAGCCCAAGACCAAATTATCCATCTCAGAGAAGCAAAAAGGATATCAGAGGACAGTATAATAAAACACTTTCAAGAATGCAAACCAACTATAGATAATGCATGTGCATCCATTTACAATGCCCAGTCAAAACTAAAAAGAAATGTCGAAAAACTCAGGCAGGTAAGAAACTTGAAAGTGAAAAAAATGATTTTAAGAAAGAAGAACATGTATCTCAAACAAAAAATGAAGTTAAATGATGAAGCCAGAAGGAGGCTAGAACTATTTGCAGAAGTAACAGAGATATAAATGAAGAAGCCCCACAATTTTGTATTTTTGGGTATGATATCATATCAAGGTTTTGCTTATATGAAAAATATTTTAATGGTGGTGGTTTGAAGTTCATACTCTTATCTTTTTATATACTTCGTGTGTCCTTACTTTCATCTTCATTTTCTTTATTTTAAATTGGATAATTAAAGGGTATATAATTCATCTAATGGTGCTTTAGACTCAAGTGATTTAAACTCTATCTCTCTTCTTAACTAGGTCAGAATTCATATTTCATGCTGCTCTGATTTTTTTATATGTTTCTTTTCCTCTTCCACCCTACAAAACCAAACTCAAAACTGAAATTTCATCACCTAATTTATCCTTTGTTCCTTTGGAAATTTCTACCTAACAATCATTGTTTTCATTTGTTTTCAGGGTTTGACTCTATAGCCCAAGAGATACCATACCTCCTTTCCAACAAACCTTGAAAAAACTACCTCAATCATCTAAACCTAGCCATCAGTTTAAAGACAATCTATCTACCAGAGATCAAGTCTCAGAGAGAACCCTCTCTAGATTGGAAAGGCTAGTTTCCAGTCTTAAAGTTGGTTTGTAGGTTACCTTTGTGAGTTTTTGTTATAGCCCTAATTTGCACCAGACATTCTTACCTGGCATCAGGCCATCTCTGATTCCTTCTTTGCCAAAACACTGTTGAACAACTCTTTTTAAAAATCCCTTTTATAAAGGCCCATGTGCCCTGCTACATTACTGCACATGTGTACATGCTAGCTAACCCAAGACATCCCGCGTGTACCTACAAAAGAACAAAAAAAGGAAAGTTTCTGACATAACACACAATGTTGGGTAAGTTAACTAAACCTTTCGGCCATGCATGTCCGAACATTCGACCAAATACCTAGCTTCTTATAGCCTATAAAAGAAGGGTTAGGGGTCCCATTTGGAAGAGGAGAATCATAGTAAAGAAACTATACCTGATTGAGCATTCCCTTTGTCTCAAACTTAATCCATCCTTGTGCAAAGATAAGTATAGAGAAAAGCAGTTGGAAGACAGTGGAAGAAGAGCCCAGGACCAAGATCGAGGAGCAATAGCTGACTTTATCATTGTAAGGTATCATTGTGAAGTTAATAAAAGAATTGCTTTTCCCATCCCGCCATATGAGATTGTCATTATTGGAATATTGATTGTATGATTGATTAAATCTATAACCCATTAGTTCATAGATCAAATGCATGTGGAGTTCTTTGTTTGTCTTTAGTGAATGTAGGTCAACATTGGGAGGAGAGTTGCAGTCAAAGAATGACCAAGCTCGAAAAGGGATCGACATCAAACACGAAGAATAAGGTACGTCAACTTAATCTCTTGAGCCTTGTATTTACATATGAGTAATGAGGGTCTAGGCATGGGATGATGGTAAAAAGTAACAATCTTTAGGTCATTTTTGCATGCATAATAAAACCCTTAGTTCTAGTCCGTAGGATGGATTTCCCACCTACAACAGAATTGGTGACCATACTGGGGATCTCTAGGGTTTCTGGGAATATTTTTTGGGTGTTTTTTAAAACCGGTTTCATTCCTTGTTTTTAAATTTTCTGCAAAAGTCTGAGCTAACAGAGATTCCGGTCTTCCATATCAGTTATCTCTATTTCTTTTCTTGACTCCATTTTGTTTCTTTTCCGAGACCCATAGAGGTACATGCGGCCTATATAAGGTCTGAATGTATGTACCCATGCCCTAAATTCTCACAGCCTGCATGTACACACTAGCTGAGGAAGTGTCAGTCACATGTATGATTCCAAAAAATTTCTTTTACAGAGGCATTCATCCTCTCCCCTGTCAAAAATAGTCCTTCTCAGGGGTTTTTTGGAACTCTTTCTAGTCTTTGTTGTTTGGAGTCTATAGCTTAGGTTTCACCTCAGATTGGTTTGTTCTATGAAGTTTTCCTTGAATTGTTTTCTTTTTTCTGTTAAAGTAAGTGTCTGAGTCTTCAAGAGATCATGGTTCTCAGTACCAATAGTCTCTACCTAGGATGGATTGCTTGGCCTTTCATTGTCTTAGAGTTTCAGAGATACACATGGCCTGTATAAGGCCAACACGCGTGTACACATGCTCTGACTTTACACAGCTCACGTGCACATGCTTGTTGTTGAACTGTCAGCAGTGTGCTTGTGGAGAATTTTTTTGTTGAAGGTGAGGCAATCATCCTTTCCTTTGACAAGAGTTATACCTCTCAGGTTTTTGGGTCTCTGTCATAGCGGTCAATAACTTAGGTTTGATCACAACAATAGATTTCTTTTTCATTAAGAAGTTTTCCTCAAAATATTCTTTTATAGGGTTTTTAGACAAGTGTGAGAGTCCAATTTTAATTTGCTTGTGTGTTATTTTTAAAGTGACTCTTTGTGATCTGCGCTTAGGCCAAAAAGTTTCTCGGTTTTTACTTGTTGATATTTTTCCTTTTTTCTTTATGAGCATTCAAATAAAAAAAAAATATTTTATTTCTTTGTTTGGTTAAATAGTGTTGTTTTGCATTAGTAACCAGGGAAAATTCTTTTCTTTCATAAGTTCTTGATGGTTTTCTTAGATCATAAGTAACTCGTAGTCGAGTGAAATCCTTCTTTGAGTTTGTTGTTCAAAGATCTTAGAAAATTTTTAAGTTTGAAAAGTTGTTTAAGATTTGAATTAAGTGAAGGTATTTTTGTTTCCAGCTTTCTGTTTATTTTTCTTTCATCTTTCAAACATCCCTAGTTTCACTTTCCTAACCTTTGACTTAAGACAAGCCATACAAATTAACACTAAATCTAAAATTCATTAGACTTTTTATGTTTGTAGGGTCAACCAACTAGTTTAGGGTTAGGGCCTTGAATTAGGTTGGAGAGGAAACTCTTCAAGGCCATTAAATCAAACATTGGAGTCTGAGTTAGGGAGTGTCAAAGTCCAGTATCATGAAAGTTATCTGAGACCCCCCTCTAACATAGGGGCTAAACACAAGGTCGCATGCAAAAAGGTAGTGGAGATAACCCCTCCAAAGCTGGACCAATCGTAGTGGAGAACACATATAGAGGGTTTGTCTTGGGATTACGTCGATTGCATTTTCCACGGAGCTTTGTGGGTCTCGAATCCATTCAAGGTGCTTAGTTGTCTTCCAGACCACTTGCCTTCGATACCCTTGATAGGTTTTAGGCTCGATACTCTACTCATTGTGGTCTACCCGACTTTCAACTGTACCCGCCTGGTGATTGTTCACGTGCTAGCAACCTAGTTGCCTATCATTTTAGAGACATACACAGGTGACTGTGGGGGTATACCATGGTACCTAGGAAAGAAATTGGACCACACTTTGCAGAGTATACCCGGAGGGTGCTTCTGTGTTTGAGTTTCACTTGCACCGGTAGGTTTCTCTAGTGTTGGTTGTTATAACTGTTCTTCCAACTAGTTTAGTGTTTGCTTGTTTTATCTTGGAGGGACTTTTTTAGTGTGTGTTGTTTTTTCAATGAATAGAAAGCCCTAGGGTGTCTTTGATCTTCTCACATAGTGGAGGATAACGATATCTTCTGGTCACAAAGGCTTCTGTGCCTATCACCGGTTACACTGGAGCCACCTCTACCACCACTAAGGTGAAAGCTAGACCAGCAAGGGTCTTTTGAAGCGACCGGGTCATAAGAAATTGTACCCGACCAACATCCGAAGGAAATGACCATTTTATACTTTGGATCGAAATCTATTGGTCCATTCAAAACTCCAACCAATGATCTTTCAGCACCCATCATCATATTGATTCACCCTTACGAGTGCCAGACAGTGTCACACACAACAATGGAAACAAATGTTGTCAATTCTTCTAGGAATTCTTCAATTCCCATTACGGTTGTCACCACAGGAGAGTTTCCACCTCCTAACCCTCCGTCACCAGTCCGAGCCACCATGGTCTCAACCACCTCTACCTTGAACAGTCGTCCAATCCTGTCTATGGTGATGACCACAACCCCTTTCACACCGAGTGCGACAGGCCCTTCGTTTTCATACGGGATGCCTAGCTCAGGTACAAGTCTTGTACTTTCCTACTCCACTTCACAGACTTTAGGTCTGGGGGAAGGGAGCTCTAACGCTCCTCTGAAAGGCCACATGGGGGGCACTTTAGCTTGTTTTAATACTTTCCCTTATGGGGGAGGTCATATACCTCCTTCATCCCCTTCGCTCGGTTGAACCCACCAGCAATGCACCGGGCCACCTACACACCATAGTTTATTTGGAGCAAGGAGTCAAGGACCACCTTCTCATAATATGTCGATAGCTTTGACACCATTTTCTTTGTTCGGTGCGTTTAGTAACAACACCTTCTCGTCAGCTGCTTTCCCGACTGGGGGCAATCTTGGTTACGGACAACCTATTCCTATGCAGGGTACTATTCCTGCATAGGGGGAAAACCAAGGAACTTCTTCTGCATCAGGGCCTTGGAATTCTTGGTAGGGATCAGTTCCCTCATCAGAAATGTCGATATGGGGAAATTCTTTTCACAACCAATGGAACCCCAGACAAGGTATTATTCCTATTCCCATGGGATCGGCATGGGGCAACCCTTCCCAAATTCCTCTAAATTTAATGCATGCCCAGGCATCTATGTCTTATTTTGAGAATCAGCTGATGATGTCTCCTCACATGCAGAATCCATACCTTGGTCATGGACATGGTTTTTACTAGAACCCAGGCCAGCAACCAAATTTTTTCGAGCAAGCTAGTGCCATTCAAACTCTAGGTCCCTTTTTCCATGGTTATCACCAACAACCCAAACTACCTTTCTTGGCAACCTTGCATTTTATAGACTTGAAAAGGTTGTTGAATGACCCTATCTATCATGATCCACATTGGCCCCCTATGCTGACGAAGTTTCCTTCAGACATACTAAAGTTTGAGGCCAAGCCTAACGAAAATCCAGGAGATCATGTAACCACCTTCCATCTTTGGTGCTCATCTAACTCATTGAAAGATGACTCCGTACAGTTGTGATTGTTTCAATGTACTCTCATAGGGAGTGCCACGAAATGGTACATTGAGCTCAACTTCTCAAGATACTCTTCCTTCGACGAATTGGTAATGGATTTCCTAAACCATTTCCAATTACCTGTGAGATACGATGCTAGCACAGAATTGCTGGCCAATTTCACACAGACAAAAGAGGACCATATCTCTAATCACATTCCAGAATGGAGATGCCTGAAGAGTTTAATTACTGTGCCAGTCCCACCAAAATTATTGCTGGAGTGGTTCCTTAAGTATTTGGTCCCACAGTTATCCAAAGACGTCGTGATGTCCAGAGTCTTTTTCGAAGAATACACCATCATGAGATATCAACAGCTTGAGCTAATCTATTCTCAGTCCAGTTTATTATACAATATCTTTCTAGATGTGTCACGCTCAATACTTGATAAAACCAGACAGAGAGATTGACCACATGCCGATGGTATTATTGGTTTAGCACAAATAAAGCCCGTTGAGCAACTGATGAAGCAATTGTCTATACAACACACAATGGCCAGCCAAACTACTGGTTTGGTTTCTCCCCCTACTAAAATGTTAGATGTAAACACAGTACAATTGATAAATCCTCCTCGATTGAACCACATACCCAAGTAGCTGATCCAGTTCCTTCATCGATCATCCCTGCTCTTCATCAAAAGAGTGACACCAAAGTGGTCGATTTGTTTTCATCCTCGGTCGATCCCACTCTCCCGTTAGAGAGTGACACCAAAGTGATCGATTTGCTTCCACTCGTTGACCCCATTCTTCCCTTGGAGAATGAAACTCAAGTGGTCGATCCAATTTTTCCATCGATCAATCCCATTCCTCCATTGAGGAATTCCAAAGTGACTAATCCAATCCCTTCCTCAATCAGTCCCACTCTTCCTCTGAAGAGTGCCAAAGTGGTCGAGCCAGATTTGTCATCATTCGATCCCATTCCTCCATTGAGGAATGTCAAAGTGACTGATCTAGTCCCTTCCTCGGTCAGTCCCACCCTTCATCCAAAGAGTGCCAAAGTGGTCGATCCAGTTTCACCGTCGGTCGATCCCATTCCTCCATTGAGGAATGTCAAAGTGACTGATCCAGTCCCTTCCTCGGTCAGTCCCACTCTTCCTCTGAAGAGTGCTAAAGTTGTCTATCCAAGTCCACCATTGGTTGATCTGATCCAATCATCGGTCGATCCTACTCCCCTTCTAGAGAGTAAACCTGATACTGCCCATGTTTTTCTTGTTAATATAGACTCTACCATACCGAGGGGCATTCCTCCTTCTCTTGTGAAACCCCCTCCAAGTACTGAAGCCATCCTTTTTGATTGGGGTGCGCTAACTGGACCTCGTCTTCCCTCTCACATTCCTTTCCAGATTACAATATAGGTTCGCGGTCGGGACGTTCCTCAAATGCTGATAGATGAAGGTGCATCCATTAGTATTTTGTCTTCTATTTCTTGGTACGCTTTGGGTTGTCCGCAGCTTGCACCGGTTACACAGAATCTGTTAGCTTTTAACAGAAGAACTAGTCAACCTTTAGGGATCCTTCCTCAGTTTCCTATAACCTTGGGAGGGAAAACTATCTTTATCGATGTCATGGTAGTCCGAAACCCCTTGGATTTCTCTTTAATCCTTGGGTGGGATTATGTCTATGCCATGAAAGCTATTGTATCCACTCTTTTCCGTGTGATATATTTTCCTCACAATGGAAGAATTCTGACTATTGATCAACTTTCATTCATCGGCCCTAACCAGGTTACCTCCCTAAGTGGTTCTTATATGCAGACAGTATCTCCCCCACCGCATTTCAATTATGTGGCATTGTCTCCCATGATTTCAACTTCCGACGATTTTGATCCGGTAGTGGACATGGTGATATCTTCGGTAGGATTATTGGAGCTTGATCTCTTTACTCCTATCATGACCCTCGACATGTGTCCCTTCTCGAGTGCTTATCTTCTATCCAGTGAAGATCTCCTAGAGGCCATGACCACATTTTATCCCTTGACATGGTACCCTTCCATAGAATTATCCTCTCGGAAGCCATGATCAAGCAGTAACCACGAGAATAGTTTATTTTCTCTGTGGTAAGCTCATTAAAAAATGAAACAGAGGCTTTGAGCATAGTTCTTTTCCTGTGTCAAGCTCGTTAAAAAATGAAACAATCACCTCTCTTGAACCTTATTTTTATCCACCCCTCTCCTTTTTCTCATCTACTAGAGAAATTGGTGACGACATCAAAGCCGGTGAATGAATCGAATCTTGGAGGGCATGTCTCCAACCTTTGTTGATCTTTCTGGAGTTAAGACACTAGCTTTCATGTTGGGGGAATACCGAGCTTAGTTTTTGTTCTTTCTCGTGCTCGTAAATACATGAGAATGCATCCAGGTAGACTTTTATCTCTTTTTCGGACCTGTATGGATACATGAGAAAGGAACCCCCTGGAGTCACCTTTAAACTCTTTTCAGACTCTCTAAATATGAAAAGATCGTCGAGTGATCTTGCTTCCTTTCACACTCGTTAAAAGGTTCGAAAGGGCGTCTTTCGAGTGGTATTTTATCTCTTTTTTGGCCTCGTGAGACTAACTGTATGAAAAAGGAACTGAGAGAGTTCTCTTTTAAGTGTTTTTCCAGACTCTATAATCATGAAAAACCTTCGAGTTTTCTATCTTTGGACTTGCTAAAATAAACATCGTCAGGCCCATACGGGACCGAACCCTTACTTCTTCCAGTTCATTAAACAAAGGAAGAGGAACTTATTGAAGGTGAGTTATATCGAGCATGTTTTACCCTCCTCAAGCTCACTAAATTAAAAATAGGTACTCGTCTATCTGGATGGGGGAAAATTTGAAAGAAGCAAGCCAAGCAGTCTCTTGAGAACATTACCAAGTAATTCTTAGAGTCGACCTTGAACACGACACTTTGTCTTTTGCATGCATTATAATCCATTGAACCTCTGCACTGAGCCAATCCTTTGAGTTTTTTCACTCCTCTGGGTCACCCGACGTAAGTCACAGCATCCACTGCATCATCAAGTTTTGGTCCATGTCATGTTTCTGTCGTCGTGCCTCAGTGTTCAAGGGAAGTATCCATCTCGTGAGTCAGCCGTCACAAATATCTTGTCTCAATACCCATATTAGTCCATGTTCATTTGATCTACCAATTACATCTCTATGTTTGTTTCGTGTCGTTGATGGGGGATACATCAAGGCCCTCCTTCGACGAGTCTATTCTTGTCAACTTCAACAAATTATCTAGGAATTAGACTTAGAAACTAGTTAGTACTTTGGGACCTACATGCCAAAATGGTAGGCCTCCTCACGTCCGACAGCGGGTTTACATCATTGACCTCTGATCGGATGATTCCATGGATGTTCAACTCCATCTCATCCATTCACATTTGTTGGAATTTACTAGAGTACCTTGGGAATCATTGACATTAATGGTGATCTTCCTCGTGCTTGTTAACGGTTTACATCATTGACCTATAATCAAGTGGTTTCTGCCATGTTCAACATCAAGACATCTATTCACATGGTTAGATTCATACTACATCGGGATCGATAAGAAGACCCTGGGTTGAGTGATCACTTTGATATCTACTTTGCCCAGGTTGCGATGGAATTTCTTTTGAGCAATGACACATATACTGTTACATAGATCCACTTTGTATTGGTCATGGCTATGTCTTGTCATCTCATAGATCCACTGTGTATTCTTAGTGGCTACGATCAGTTCAGGTCATCAGAGTATAGATCCATAGTGTATTTTCAGTGGATATACCTTTTTATCAATACAATTATGGATCCACAGTGTATTTTATGGCAGCCATATCTTGCAAGTCTTGATCACCCAAGCATAGGTATGCCTGCCTTGGGTTTGAAACATGTCATAATATTTGTTGGATGTTTGTGTGTAGCTTCTGTCAGGTTCTCTGCGTCTATACCCTTGCTTGAAAGTCTACAAAGAATTTCAGTTATCATTTCCTGTCTTCTAACTTCATACTTTGGGGGGCAATCTGTTACACATAAAAAATACTCACTTTGATAGTGTCGTCATTACAAAGGTCGCGAGTGTCACATTTTTCTCACAAGTGTTACAAGTGTTAAAGAAAGCATACTACCATGATGCCTATGTCGTGCCTATAATGACATGAGAAGGACACTTGAAACACCTCAAACACTTTATTTGGAAGAGGAGGAAAGGTTAACTGGGCTCATGAACCTTTTTCCATTTGAAAACACTCAAAAAACTAAGTTTTGGAGGAGAGCGCTCCCCTATACCTCTTCTGGGAGTGATGGCGCTCCCCCTTACACTGTCTGGGAGTGTCATAAAGCTCCTTTGGCCCTTCTGGGGAGCGTTGGTGTCTTTAGGAGTGTTGGCACCCCCCTTAAGCCTACTAGGGAGTGCTACAATGCTCTTATGGCCCTTTTGAGGGAGCACTGCCTATTATGGGCAGTAGTTAAGTTGTTGAGATGAATGGGGGAAGGATCCTTTCATTCTTGAAAGGTAGTTGGATTCAAATCCCTAGTCCATCCATGATCTTAGGGCAGATCCTCCACTGAAGGAGGCAAATCCTCAACTTCCCCAAGGATATCTCAAGTGGTTAAAGCCTCTCCAAGGCTATATAAGCAAGCTTTCTAATGGTGAAAGAGGACGGAAAAAGGGAGAATCACACCAAACTTATGATTTTATAAGTGGTGCTGGAACAGAGATTTTTTGGAGGCAAGAGACCTATGATCTCATAGGGAGAAATCGGTGAAGCTATCATCATTCGGATCGTGGATCTTTTGAGAAAGGGGTAGACAAATAGTATTTGACGAAACTGTTGCAATTCATCTATGGCTGTAAGCAATGTTTTGTCCTCATTAATATAATTTGCTTGGCCTATTTATTTCTAGTTTGTGTTTAATCTTGCATGAACTTGTCTTTGATAGATAGGTCTATTTCAAACTAATATCATTAGAGTAGGAATTGGTTGTACCATTGTTTGTCTACAGGGCTTATCGAGGAGCGAAAGATCAGAGCTCAACTCGGAGCGTGCAGGGACAAACGTCGATAAAAGGTACTTATTTTCTCCTTCCTCCTCATACATCAGTTTATATAGATATAAAAGGAAGTCAGTGTCCATGATAAGCACTTTCTGTCTTAGAGTTAAGAGTCTAGCTCTTTGAGGAGATCTACCTGTCCACAGGGAGATTTTCCTTCAATAGAAATTGGCGACTCCACTAAGGAGAATCGAATCGAAAATTTTGGTTTTGATTTTTCCTCATAAGACCTTGTATTTCCCTTTGTGCTCTTAGGCCTTGTTCACCCATTCATATCTGATTGCATTTGCGGATTGACTCTTTACCCCATCACATTCAGCTTGCCTGTCAAAATTTGATTGAATTTTTTGTTTTTTGGACTTTTTTATGAGTTTTTGGGCATGGCGCCCCCCTGCCCATGTTAGCAGAGCGCCAAAACTCCCTGGAAGTGTTATACAGAGATTTATAATTCTCTGGTGGCCCTTACACTAGAGCGCCAACCCTTTTTTGCTCAAAATCTCTCAAAAAAATCCATTTTTTGAAGGTCCAGACCATGTTTCTTCACTTGTTGAGCTGCTTTGTGATTCATGATTCTTCCTTTGACCTTTGACATGCTTCCTCTTGAGAAGTAAACACCTTGTTGTTCATATTTTATGCCCTTCTTCATTCTTTTTGAGTTTTTGCTGTTGAGAGCTTGAAATCGATATGCTGCTTTTTTCCTCTCCTATCTGACTGAGCGGGAACTCTAGTGAAGGACATTAGAAGTCCGTGACTCTTCTCATTTGGTTCTTTGAGGTCATCTGATCCAATATCTTTCTCCTTCCTTTTGCGTTTTTGGTTTTCTCTCTCTTGTTTGATTGCAAAAGGGTGTGTTGTTTGTGCGAAATCAACATTTTCTTGTCTGAATCTCCTTGATTTGAAAGGTTAGTTGGCAGGACAAGTTTTTCATTGAATTGATCATCGTTCACATGAAAACGACAAAAGTACATCTTAATGATTAGTTTGCATGTCTAAAATGTTGTAGCATCATATTGGATTTGATTGAGAACAAAATTGATTGAGGGAATTCCTTATCAAGTGTTTGATAGTGAAAACGACTCTTTCTCTTTCCCTTAAATAGGTATTCATTGAAAAGAAATGATTGCTTATCATATTTCATGCATATTTTTGGGAATTGAGTCATCATTCCATCAATTTCACTTTCGTACACCCTCTGAGTAAACAACAGCCATTAAAATCAATGCTTAACTAAAATTTATCAGACTTTTTACATCTTTGTTAGCAAACCTACATTAGTTTAAGGTGTCGGGCTTTGGAATAGGCTGAAAGGAAAAATTTCCAGAGCTGTCAAACAAGCTTAGTATATTGCGGTAGGGAGAGTCAAATCCAATTGTCGTATTGGCTTGCTGGGATCCCCCTCTCACACAGGGGTTACGCACGAGGTCGCATTCGGGTGAGTTACGGATATTATCCCTCCGTGGTTCAACTGTTTGTAGTGGTTGGATCGTATATTGGGGGTCACTGGAAGGTATACCCACGATTATGTGTGGGAGCCTTTCAAGTTGATTTCGGACTTGTTATCCTGCCCATACGTTCCGACTGGACTGTCGACTCTACCTGCCCAGGGGATGACTATGAGTTGGTGACCTTAGTAGACACAATCTTTAGGGTCTCACACAAGGTGACGGTGAAGAGAAGTCTCACTATACCTGGAACAGACGTTGGTCAAACTCACTCGGGCTCCTTGGAGGGTAAATCCACAATTACTGTGTGGAAGCTTGCACTAAGGCATAAGTCCATTAAGCAGGTCTCCAACGTAACTGATCCACCTGCTCTATCTCTGCCCCTTCCTATTTTTATCTCGCGACGTTGGATTTCATCATAGGAAGGTTTGTTTGATTGATTGCTTCTCAGATTCATAGTGTGTGTTGTTTGTTTTACTTAATGGACCTTAGGTCGAGTCATTTTTAATGGAATCGAATCCTGGGAGTACTAATGGAGGAACTCCTTCTCCTTGGGAACTTTATACCTTTCCTTCATTTGGAAAATTTGGTCCTCCATATGTTGCCACACTGATTCTTCCAGGACTCACTATCGGATTACCAGTTTGGTTGTTCCCCACTCCGGTGATCCCAAATCCTCCCAATGTTTCAGTTGCACCTAATACTTTGGATGTCAATACACCACCCACACATCAACCTCATGTCAACTTTTTTCCTTCTTCGTCCATCAATTCTCCTTCCATTTCTCCTTCTTCACCTAGTGAAATCTCTAAAGCAAGTAGCCAGGTTGATCAGAAGAAGAAGAAACGAAAAGAGAAGAAGAAGAAGAACCTGAAAAGGACAAAGACCCCAACAACATCAGATGTTGGCTCTAAGAAACTAGTTATTGTTAATAGTACTGGGAGTGTTGATGAGTTCAACAAGATTAAAATGAAGAATCCGAAACCCAAATTCCCTTACAGTCTTTGTAAGGGTGACCACTTTTTGAGGGATTGCCCCGGTCTTATCCAGGTCTTAGAAATGTGGTCCTCTATGTCATCGGCCTCTATTGGTCATGTCGATGATACCCCATCAACTAGTGATGTTCAAGTTGGTAAGAAGAAGCAAACTGTCAAGTTCCCTTGCATGTTATGTAAAGGTAATAATTACTCTCACGTTTTTCCTCGCATGGACGAGGCTTCTTCTCTTTTGGAAAAACTTCAACTTCCAAAAGGTTATCGTAAGCTTTCCTGTGACCAATCATTGGTTGATGGACTGGTCAATCTGGTTCCATCCCCAGTCAGTCTGGTTGATCAGGTGGTCAATCTAGTTTCCTCCTCAATTGAACCATATACCCAAGTAGTTGATCCATTTCCATCATCGATTAGCCCCACTCTTCATCAAAAGAGTGACACCAAAGTGGTCGATCTATTTTCATCCTCGGTCGATCCCACTCTCCCATTAGAGAGTGACACCAAAGTGATCAATCCATTTCCACCTGTCGACCCCATTCTTCCCTTGGAGAATGAAACTCAAGTGGTCAATCCAGTTTCTCCAGCGATCGATCCCATTCCTCCATTGAGGAATGCCAAAGTGACTGATCCAGTCCCTTCCTCGGTCAGTCCCACTCTTCCTCTGAAGAGTGCCAAAGTGGTCGAGCCAGTTTCACCATTGGTCAATCCAATTCCTCCATTGAGGAATGTCAAAGTGACTGATCCAGTCCCTTCCTCGGTTAGTCCCACCCTTCATCCGAAGAGTGCCAAAGTGGTCGATCCAGTTTCACCATCAGTCAATCCCATTCCTCCATTGAGGAATGTCAAAGTGACTAATCTAGTCCCTTAATCGATTAGTCCTAGTCTTCCTCTGAAGAGTGCTAAAGTGGTCTATCCAAGTCCACCATTGGTTGATCCGATCGAATCATTGGAAATCCCACTCCCCTTCTAGAGATTAAACCCGATACTGCCCATGTTTTTCTTGTTAATACAGACTCTACCGTGTCGGGGGGCATTCCTCCTTCTTCTGTGAAACCCCCTCCCAGTACTGAATCCATCCTTTTTGATTGGGGTGCGCTAACTGGAATTTGTCTTCCCTCTCACATTCCTTTCCAGATTATAGTACAGGTTCGTGGTCGGGATTTTCCTCAAATGCTGATAGATGAAGGTGCATCCGTTAGTATTTTGTCTTATGTTTCTTAGTACGCTTTGGGTTGTCCACAGCTTGCACCGGTTACACAGAATCTATTAGCTTTTAACAGAAGAACTAGTCAACCTTTAGGGATCCTGTTGTTGGGTATTCTACCCTACGGACTAATAAGCTAGGGCTCTAAGCTCATACGCAGATCATGACCCTCAAGACTTAACTTTTAACCTTCTACCCGAATCTAAAACCCCTTTTTTCACATGCACATAAGGAAAGAATGAACCAACCTTTTTCCGACGGTTGAATTAGATCCTCCGTTGAGCTTCTTATCTCCTGGCTGCTGCTGCTCCTTCCAAAAGCTTCCCTGCAATCAAGACAAGACTATGCATGCATGCTACTGATCTATTCTAAGGTTATAGATAAAAACACAAATCAAATAACATAGATAAGA
>JZKD02S1657195.1:119023-137456 GCA_000966675.3 Picea glauca
TGGTAGTTTATCTCTTTTTCGGCCTCGTGAGACTAACTATACAAAAAAGGAACTGAGAGAGTTCTCTTTTAAGTGTTTTTCCAGACTCTATAATCATGAAAAACCTTCGAGTTTTATGTCTTTGGACTCACTAAAACAAACATCGATAGGCCCATATGGGACTGAACCCTTACCTCTTCCAGTTCATTAAACAAAGGAAGAGGAACTTACTGAAGGTGAGTTATATCGAGCATGTGTTACCCTCCTCGAGCTCCATAATTTAAAAAGAGGTACTCATCTATCTGGATGGGGGAAAATTTGAAAGAAGCAAGCCAAGCAGTCTCTTGAGAACATTACCAAGTAATTCTTAGAGTCTCCCTTGAACACACACTTTGTCTTTTGCAGGCATTATAATCTGCTGAACCTCTGCACTGAGCCAATCCTTTGAGTTTTTTCACTCCTCTGGGTCACCCAACGTAAGTCACAGCATCCACTGCATCATCAAGTTTTGGTCCATGTCATGTTTCTGCCGTCGTGCCTCAGTGTTCAAGGGAAGTATCCATCTCGTGAGTCAGCCGTCACAAATATCTTGTCTCAATACCCRTGTCAGTCCATGTTCATTTGATCTACCAATTACATCTCTATGTCTATTTYGTGTCATTGATGGGGGATACATCAAGGCCCTCCTTCGACGAGTCTATTCCTRTCGACTTCAACACATTATCCAGGAATTAGACTTAGAAACCAGTTAGTACTTTGGGACCTGCATGCCTCAATGGCAAGCCTCCTCACGTCCGACAACAGGTTTACATCATTGACCTCTGATCGGATGATTCCATGGATGTTCGACTCCAGCTCATCCATTCACATTCATTGGAATGTACTAGAGTACCTTGGGAATCATTAACATTAATGGTGATCTCCCTTGCGCTTGTTAACGGTTTACGTCATTGACTGGTAATCAAGTGGTTTCTACCATGTTCGACATCAGGACATCTATTCACATGGTTAGATTCGTACTACATTGGGATCGATAAGAAGACCCTGGGTTGAGTGATCACTATGATATGTACTTTGCCCAGGTTGCGATGGACTTTCTTTTGAACAATGACACATATGTTGTTACATAGATCCACTTTGTATTGGTCATGGCTATGTATTGTCATATCATAGATCCAATGTGTATTCTTAGTGGCTACGATTAGTTCAGGTCATCAGAGTATAGATCCATAGTGTAGTTTTAGTGGCTATACCTTTTTATCAATACAATTATGGATCCACAATGTATTTTATGGCGGCCATATCTTGCAAGTCTTGATCACCCAAGCATAGGTATGCTTGCCTTGGGTTTGAAACATGTCATAATATTTGTTGGATGTTTGTGTRCAGCTTCTGTTAGGTTCTATGCATCTATACCCTTGCTTGAAAGTCTACAAATCATTTCAATTATTAGTTCCTGTCTTCTAACTTCATACTTTGGGGGGAAATCTGTTCCACATAAAAAATACTCACTTTGATAGTCTCACAAGTGTCGTCATTACAAAGGTCGCGAGTGTCACATTTTGCTCACAAGTGTCGCAAGTGTTAAAGAAAGCATACTACCATGATGCCTATGTCGTGCCTATAACGACATGAGAAGGACACTTGAAACACCGCAAACACTTGATTTGGAAGAGGAGGAAAGGTTAACTGGGGTCATGAACCTTTTTCCATCTGAAAACACTCAAAAAACTAAGTTTTGGAGGAGAGCACTCCCCTATACCTCTTCTGGGAGTGCTAGTGCTCCCCCTTACACTGTCTAGGAGCGTTATAAAGCTCCTTTGGCCCTTCTGGGGAGTTTTGGTACCCCCCTTAAGCCTACTGGGGAGCGCTACAGTGCTCTGATTTCCATTTTGAGGGAGCGCTGCCTATTCTGGGTAGTAGTTAAGTTGTTGAGATGAATGGGGGAAGGATCCTTTCATTCTTGGAAGGTAGTTGGATTCGACTCCCTAGTACATCCATGATCTTAGGGAAGATCCTCAACTGAAGGTGGTAAATCCTCAACTTCCCCAAGGATATCTCAAGTGGTTAAAGTCTCTCCAAGGCTATATAAGAAAACTTTCTAATGGTGAAAGAGGACGGGAAAAGGGAGAATCGCACCAAACTTATGATCTTATAAGTGGTGCTGGAACAGAGATGTTTGGGAGGCAAGAGACCTATGATCTCATAGGGAGAAATAGTTGAAGCTATCATCATTCGTATCATGGATCTTTTGAGAAAGGGGTAGACAAAGAGGACTTGACGAAACTTTTGTAATTCATCTATGGCTGTAAGCAATGTTTTTTCCTCATTAATATAATTTGCTTGGCCTGTTTCTTTCCAGTTTGTGTTTAATATTGCATGAACTTGTCTTTGATAGATAGGTCTATTTCAAACTAATATCAGTAGAGTAGGAAGTGGTTGTACCATTGTTTTTCTATAGGGCTTATCGAGGAGCAAAAGATCAGAGCTCAACTCAGAGCGTGCAGGGACAAACATCGATAAAAGGTACTTCTTTTCTCCTTCCTCCTCATACATCAGTTTATATAGATCTAAAAGGAAGTCAGTGTCCATGATAAGCACTTTCTGTCTTAGAGTTAAGAGTCTATCTCTTTGAGGAGATATACCTGTCCGTAGGGAGATTTTCCTTCAACACTCATTCACACCGATTCATTATACTTAGTCTTGCCTTCCAATGAAGTAGTAATTGAAGCAATGACTAGTCCAAAAAAACCCTGGGATGATCTCCATCACAGATCATACTTCCTCCCAGAGTTAAGCAGAATCAAAGCTGGAGAATTCACCTTGACTATGACTGGAGATAGGTCTTGTCCTATTAATCCCTTATCTACACATGAGGTTTATGCCGAGGGTAATATGGAAACTATCACTGCATCGATCAATATCTCCAGAATCCCCGGCGTTGTGGAGAATGTTTTCGTCGGAGTTGATTGTTCCCCCAGAGAGATTCAAATATACACAGATCTATTTAAAGAATTCCGAGATGTTTTTGCCTGGTATTACGAGGAAATGCCAGGCATCGATCCAAAAATAGTTGAACATGAAGTCACAACTTATCCATATGCCAAGCTTGTTTGGTAGAAGCTTCATCCAGTTAATCCCAGGGAAGCAACAACCATTAAGGTTGAACTTGAGAAACTACTAAAATCCGGTTTTATCTATCATATCCATTTGACCCAATGGGTGTCAAATCCTATTCCGGTTAATAAGAAATAGGGCACTATTTGTGTATGTACAGACTTCCATGATTTGAGCAAGGCCTGTCCAAAAGATAATTTTCCCACACCATTCATCGACCAGATAATTGATGAATGTGCAGGTTGCAAGGCCTTCTCTTTCATGGATGGTTTTTCGAGATATAATCAAATACAAATCAAACCCGAAGACTAGCACAAAACGACATTCATTTGTCCATGGGGTACATTCGTGTATCATAATATGCCCTTTGGTCTCAAAAAGTGAACTTTTAGTAGGCCATGTCTTTTGCTTTCCATGATCTCAAGCATATAGTCGAGGACTATTTAGATGAAATAACCTCTCGATCTCGCAAGAGAAAGGATCATCCCACACACCTTCGAATTATCTTTGAGCAATGTTGCTACTTCCAGATTCGCTTGAATCCAAACAAGTGCAGCTTTTGCATAACATCAGGACGTTTGTTAGGTTTCATAGTGTCAACAATAGGGATCATGGTCGATCCTCTCAACGTTGAGGCAATATTTCAGTTTCCTTCCATGCGCATAATCCTTCAACTTCAAAGTCTATAGGGCAAGGAAAATTGTTTAAGGTGTTTCATCGCTAACTATGTCGAGATAAAAAAGGGCTTTATGCGCTTACTGAAGAAAGACGTTCCTTTTTATTGGGATGATGCTACTCAACGCTCTTTCGAAGAATTGAAACATGCCCTCACAAATGCCCCTCTGCTTCGACCACCTAACTATAACAAAGATTTCTTATTATACCTGGTTGTAGCAGAGTCAACCATCGACATGGTCTTAGTTCAGGAATATGATTTGTTCTCAAAATGTGTGATCTATTACCTGAGCCAAGGCCTAGTTAGACCGAAACTTAATTATTCTCATATCGAAAAACTTACGTCATTATGATATGTTTCACAAGATCACCATCATTGAAATTGTGAATCCGTTTCAATACATGTTGACATGATGGGTAATAGGCAGAAAGATCAGTAGATGGATAATTGTCCTCTAGGAATTTGACTTAGATTTTGTTTCAACGAAATCCAAAGAGTCATTGGTCTTCGCAGAAGTTATTTCGGAACTTCTAGATGAGTCAGGTGATGTTGTTCTCGAAGAGTCGCCTATCAGAGGAGATATTTTTTTGATCACATCTTCAGATCCCTGGTACGGAGATATACTTGTCTATCTCTAGACTTTGAAGTGCCCCACCTCTGCTTCTCTTGATGAGCGTCACCGTATATGCCATCAGGCCAATAATTATCTCATACTCGACAATACGTTGTATCAAAGAGGTGTATACTGCATCCTGCATTGATGTCTCACTCATGAAGAAGCAATTATCGTGCTTAACAATTTCCATACCAGAGCATGTGGCAGTCATTTTTTGGGGTTGGAAACAACAAAAAAGATTTTACGAGTAGGTTACTTCTAGCCAACACTAATCAAAGATTGTATCGAATCGGTCAAGAAGTGCCACACCTGTTAGATCTTCTCTCTGAAGATGAAGGCACATCCCACTCCCATGTTTCCTATCATCATAGTTGGTCCCTTCATCAAGTGGGGGATTGACTACACTACATGCAACCCTCCTTCAGCAAGGGGGCACTGTTATATCATTGTAGACGTAGACTACTTCATGAAGTGGGTTGAAGCTATGCCAATGTTTAAAGATGATGGAGAGACCACGACTCTCTTTTTATTCAACCAGATAATAGCAAGGTTCGACATATTGAGAGAGATTTTCATTGACCATGGCAGTCACTTTTAGAACCAGATGATGACTGAGTCAACATCAAAGCTTGGGTTGCGGAAAGAAAATTCGTCACCCTACTACCCCCAAGCAAATGGTCAGGTGGAAGTTGTGAATAAATCTCTTAAGACCATCCTACAACGAATGATCAACTCAACCAAGTCAAATTGGCATTTGATGTTCTATTTGACATTATGGGCTTACCAAATGTCTATTAATACTACAACCGGTTTCTCACATTTTCAACTCATTTACAAGCTAGAAGCAGTCTTTCCTATCGAATGTCAGATCTCGTCCCTAAAGTTGGCAGTACAATTATTGCCAAAAACTTCTCCACTTGAAGAACGATTATTATACCTTAAGCAACTCAATGAGCAGTGTCATTATGCATCCCTAGCCAACGAGGCTCACAAACATAAATTCAAGTGTCAGTATGATCGATCCATTCGTCCTTGGATTTTTTTTTAAGGCAACCTTGTCCTGGTCTACGACCAAGATAAGGACCCCCTGGGGGTAGGAAAATTCAAACCCATGTGGTTCAGACCTTTCATCATAAAAGAGGTTCTAAAAAAGGGTGCTTATCATCTGTTCGACTTTGAGGGAAATTCTTTGGCAAAGCCTAGAAATAGTATCTACCTCAAGAAGTATTACTCATAGGTAGGTCACCTTGGGTAACTTTTTGTAACATATGTATAGTCTTTGTACTATGACTTTCTAGTTTCTTTTAGTATTATGGACATGTCGTTTTTGATGTTATCTTTTTTCACCGTGGCAGATGTCAAGTGAATCAAAGGTGTTCATTAGGTACGTAGACGGTGCTAGCTGGCACACTCGGAGGCTTGCCTCCACAGCTTGGGTAATTTTTACACCTCAAGTCCAGTTATTATCTTCTGGAGGTATATGCTTAGGTGACACCACAAACAATGTCGCCAAGTATAGTGAAGTTATTGAGTTGCTTCGTGACACCCTGGCATTTGGTATCTCTCATCTCCGGGTCTATTTAGACACTCAACTGGTTGTGTCTCAGTTAAATAGATTCTACCATGTTCATCATCCGACTTTACACTGACGATTCCTTAGGGTACATCTCTTAGAATGAATCTTTGATTATATTACATACTTTCATGTTCCTAGGAGATTAAACCAAATTACAGATACTCTAGCTAATCAAATTTTAGACTGGCATCTTGCACACATATAACAATACATACACATAAACATGTAAATACATTTTTAAAGGAAAATATGATCCATAAGACACAAAAAGACATAAAAATCCATATATAATATCATAATCATCATAGTACATAGGTGGACGCAAGCACCTCAAAAGTATGACCAGTAATGAGTCATGGGGCTTATGCCCTCAAAACATATATACAGGTAGTGCTCTTGTCATGTGAAAAGTATAGACTAGCTAAGGTCAGGGCCTGTGGGCCCTATTGTAATGGTCAACAGCGTTTGCAAAACGTCGAACCAGTCGGACCCACATCCATGGTGCCCCCACTACATGAGGCTACATCGATGGTGGAAAATCCTCAATCTCTTCCATAGGGACTGTGCGGGTGAGTGAGGTAAAGTTTCACTCGACTCATCTCAAAACCCTCTCAGCCTCATGGTTGGAAGCTCTCTTGCTACTCCTGATCCCCCTGCAGTGGTAGGTGCGGCCCCTAGCCGAGGACAATGCATGTTCCTCACGTAATCTGCAAGTCACACTGGTCCCACATATGCACATAATAGACACATATATGTCATATACTCTGGTATAAAAAAACAACATAAAAATAAATAAAATTACATATGTTTCACAAAAAATGAAAAAACAATGCAAACTTACCCATCTCTCCTCGCTCCCTGCCAGGAGGTACCGGTATCTCAGGATCTCTAGAGAAATCAATACCATCATAAGGGTAATCCTCTATGACTAGGATCTATCATGACAACCAAGCAAAGAAATCGTCATCAAAGGACTCATTGGTCCTTCCACCACCCTGTCGTGTCAGTGACACTACCCATATGCAAACCACAGGAAGAGAGGCCTAATTTCCTCGTACCACCACTCGAGGACTGAAACTAGGAACTTTTTTAAAGAAGAAAGAGCATAGAATCATCCCAAACCCGAAGTTCCTCTACGTCCGTGACTGACAATCTGTTAGCTGCCTCTTCATACAATCTAGCAGTGTAGTTCTCCAGTCAAATATATGTGCATTTAAGCACTAGACTTCACAATTCATCTATGCATGGGATGCCTGATGTAGAGCCACAGAACCAGTCATCCGCCCAATAAGAAACACAATTGCCTTCAGTGATAAATCCATGATCTTTCTTATGGGCACCTGTGAGCTCGATCGGTCTATACCAACCTCACAATAAAGTCCTATCAATTCTGATATGTTATGAGGCCCTGAAGGAAATGTCCGAAAATTGACTAGTTCCCCTCTCTTGGAGAGTCCAATCAAAAAATATATGTCCTCTATAGTAGGCACTAATGAATGCCCCTCTAACAGAAAGGCCTCTCCGTCAGGATGCCAATAATAAACCAAGGCATTCAGTAGCCTAGGTTGTGCCCGCATAAAAGGACATAGGAAAAACTTGAGCAACCCATATTGCATTAAGGCAGTAACAACATTGGGGTCTTCCCTGACCAACTCACTAATCCCTTCATGCTCTATTTCCCTCCAGTGAACATACATCCTACAGAACACCAAGTTTAGGAGGGTTAACCCTTGATTTAAAAAAAAAAAATTCATTAAAGGGTCCATGCGGGCTATAACGATGACAATCGTGTGTACACAAGTGCAATTTTTCCTCTGCTCGAGTGTATACACGGCTTGACATGGACCTAGGGATAACCTTTTGAAGGTTGACGCCCCCCCAAAACTTGAAACTAAAAGAATAAATAAAGATTTAAATTGCAAGAGGAGAGATTTTATACTTACTTGGTCCAGACATATGGTCGTTTCATCCACTATAGCTCCCAGAATCACCACTTTTATCGAAGGGGATTTTTTTCTCCAGATTCAATTTCCAAATCAGCAATGGTGATAATGAGCTGCCAGCTTCTATTTATAGACTTTTTGGCCCCTTTTTGTCAATTTTTTGGCCCCCCTTATCATTTTCTTTAAATTGAAAACCATTTAGAGTGATTCAGGAGTTGCGTTGGAAGGTTATGATCGGGTATCAAGACATTATTTTTGGAGTTTTGGGTCACTTTTGACGGTCCGTGGGAAAAACCTCAGATGGTCAACTTGAGCATATAGGTTAGGTTTCCACCCTGAATTTTGTATCTCGTTGTATTTATTCCTTTTCCATAGGATCGATCCCATCATGTTGCAACACAGAACCATCATTGCTTCTTTAGAAGTGTCACGATTTGGTGGTAGATCTTATCGGAACATGGATGCCCTAGGTATATCCTAGTTGCATTAAGGTTTCCATGTTGTCACTAATGAATGTAGGCTCAGGAGTCCTTTTTGTTTTTCCTAATTACGAGTTTGAGCCTCATTTGCATGATTCCTTTTCACTCTTGACCTCACCCTCGGGACTCCCAAAAAACATAACGGGTCTTCTTTTAATCCCTTTTCAGACCCTCTAAACATGGAAATATTTTCGAGTGATCTTGTGGCCTTTCATGCTCGTTACACTGAAATTTGAAGTCACGTCTATCCGATGGTAGTTTACCCCTTTTTCAGTCTGGATGGTCAACTGTACGAACAAAGGTATACTCTAAGGAACTTCAGTTCTCTAGAAGAGTACTCTCAAGTATCATTTTAACCCTTTTTTGGGCCTGAGGGACTAAATGTACAAAAAAGGAACCCCCATGGAGTCCATAGTTAAGCTCTTTTCAGACTACCTAAAATTGAAAACATCATCGAGTGACCTTATTCTTTCACACTCGTTAAAATGGTACAGAATAACATTCCTAACAGAGTCTATAGTTAAGCTTTTTTCAGACTCCTTAAAAATCAAAAAATGGTTGAGTCATCTTGTATTTATCACACTCGTTAAAATGGTTTTGAATAGATGTATTTTCGGTGCTAGTTTACCCCTTTTTATGAATCGACTTGACTACCTTCGAAAAAGGTACCCCAGTGGAGTCTCCTTTTATGTTTTTCAGACTCTCTAAATATGAAAAACCGTCGATCTTACCTTCTCTGGGCTCATTAAACTCACATCAAAGGATGTTACCATTGTGTGTTTTATTAATTGCATTTGCATACCCATGTCTTTGGCCTAATGTCGGCTCCATGTTGCTCTCAACTGAACCATCTAAAGCATGCCTTATATGAAAGCCCTGTAGAACTTTGCCTCTGCGTCTTGACACCTTTGGCCCCTGGAGGATTTTTCCCGAGTGTCCTTACTTTGAACATCAGTCTTGTCCCTATGCCTTGAACTTGTATGTTTTCAACACTCATTCCTCCCTTGTAATGTAACATTCTTTCTTTTTACAAAATTATTGAAAAAGACAAAAAAATCAAATATACCCCAAAAAGAGGAAGGGAAAAGTATTTTATTTATTGGTAGCATAATGAGTCGCCCTTGGATAAAGCAGATATGTTTGTTTGTTTGTCAAAATCTGGTATTTAATACGACCTTAGGAAGTTATTCTCACTACATAGAGTTGTGTCCTCCTCTGTTTGGTTATTCTTCCAAACATATGGAGATTTTGTGTTGCCTCCTGCCTCGTAAACTTATGTTAATGCCATGCTGTCAAAGTCTCATCATTTTTCATGCTATTGTCCAAGGAAATTTTTTACCAAGCCTGAGTTGGCCCCTCTGTAGTTTATCTCTTGCCCTCATGCCTGACCATCCTGAACGTCCAATCAAGTCTTTGTTTGAAATCAATGAAGCCTTCAGTCTGATCATCAAGATTCTCTAGTCCATGACTGACAAGCCATCAAAGACCTCTGGGTAGTGAAGTTGTACACTCATATTACACTCCTACCCTAGTTTTGAATATTTTGAAGTTGTTGCTTGAGATATGAAGACCTCATCTCCAACCATCAGGCTGTATCATATTCTATAAGATGGATACTCTACACGTATATATTTTTGATTTCTAGATGTAGCTCCGTTGTGTATTGCTCGTGGCCACACTTTATATAGCTATATGACATAGATCTATAGTGTATTTGATTGGTAGCCGTGATTTTATTTTATCCTGAGCATGGGTATTGTTGTGCTTCTTATATGTTTAGTATAATGCACTCATTAATTATCAATACGAGATTCGTAATCAACAGAGTTACAAGACACCAGTAAGAAAGGTAATTCTAATGTCATGAGTATAGAATTATTCTAGATTATGCATACTGGAAACAAAACAAACTAGCAAATTGAAATACACTTTGGTTATCTTTCACAGAGAGGCTATCTAATCCATTATGGCACATGCAAGTATGAGATGGAGTTATTTTGAAAGATTAACTCTGCTATCTGACCCAAAGAACTAACTATGCAACCACACTTCTGAAAGGGAAATCACACATCAATCATCAAGACATAGCATGGGTAGTTCAATAGTCAATATACTGAATATGATGTGGTTCACAATGTGTTGGTGTGAACTTCACTTGTTCTCCTTCAAATATGTTTGACTATTGTTGCCAACATTCATGTCTATGAAACAAAATCAAATTCATAAAAACAGAGCATATGAAAAATAGAGTGAGTAAAGATCTCTAAGCGATCATATAATTGAAATCCTAGTCTAAACTGTACTGCTATTATCTGAAAGAATTAAAGCTTCAGCTAATCTAACATTCACACTATTGGAAGCAAACGCTAATACTAATCTACGAAGGTGCTGACCTTTGTTGGGTGGTGGGAACTTGCCGCTTCAACCAGTCAGCGATTGGAGTCTATAGTAAGCTTGATTTCAACCCACACATTACTCTTACTCAAACTTCAAAACATAGAATCAAACTATGCTAACAACTCAACTCACATTCAATCATAGACGATCAAGACATGGAGATAAATGACGTCCTTCTATTAATCTTCACCCAGAATATGTTCTACAATATATAACGCTGCTTCACATGATGTATTATGCTAACTCTCTACTACTTCCACCATCCTTGCCATGACTATTTAAATAGTCTTAGTCGTGAAACACAAGGAGGTGAAATCATTTGCAAATCAGTCAATTGTTAAATTTAATTATTCAGTTACATATTTTAAGCTTCATCCTCATGACACGAAATGCATGAGGATGAAGCAACAACAAACTATCCTAACATAGCCTTGCTAAAGCATTTATGATTCAATAAACATCCAACAATTTTCTTGGGCATGATCTGGAGCTAAACTTGGTACATTCGGCTCCCTGTATTGGTACCGGATCATGACAGGTAGATGGTACCGGATCTGAAAAGTGCACAAATGGTGGTACCAGATCATGACAGTCTATGACTATTGGAACCGTATCGCGATAGGTGAGATTCAGTACCAGATGTACTTGGTACCGAATTCAAACAGTGGCAGTCTGGTGCACAAGTACCATATAGCTGAGATGGTACAAGAAGGTTGGACTTATCTAGAGGTCAAATATTATACATGGAAAATTGAAGCATTAGTACATGAAACATTTAATCTCCTAGCTCAATAAACCACAAAAATGCATGAATTAATTACACTTTACCATATGACCTTATCAATGGCTAATGGTAGTATTCTTTGTCATTTACCCAAGCTTAGGTAAGCCAAAAAGGTATAGATGAGGAGTATAATAGGATAGTGGGGATGTCAATTTAGGGTCTCAACATTCCCCCATGCCAAAACCATTGCATGTCCTCATGCAACTGAAAACAAACCCAAAATTTTCAAAACATAAGACTGCATTCTTTACTTTTGTGGATCAATGATGTTGATGGCTGAGGCCTCTTCTTTCAGCTCCCTTTTTATGACCCTAATGTATTGTAGGAGTCGTAGTACCTTCTTGATCTTATTAAAAGTCTATTTTTCAATTGCTCGTTTTCCTTTTTGATATACCTGTCCAATAGTTGGTATTCCTTCACTTCTTGTTTGAGTTCCTGATTTTGTTTTTGCAGTTCCCCAATATTTTTCTTCATTTGTTCTTTTGTTAAGTTCCTTGTTGACTCCATCATTATTGGCTGGATGCATTCTCTTTCCTCTACTTTCTCCCTCATCCCACATAAAGTAATAGTGTCTTGTTCGTCGATCAAACTAGGGATGTCATCTTGGACTGATAAGTCTTCAAAAGGGGAGGTAAGATCGATTGGATCTTCCTGTGTATGAGGACTGGCAACTGCTTTTCCTCTCTTTTCCATGCTTCTTGTGGTTATTTTACAAGGAGGTACTGGATCAGGGGTGCTCACAGGATTCCTTTTCTTCTTTTCTATTTGTGGGATGGTTACAGGGTATTGTTCTATAGACTATTCACTTTTATTTTCTGAGCTATGCTTCCCTTTCCTTACAGTTTTTGTCTTATGGCCCTTCTCCTCAAGTGCCACTGTTGAAGTCTCCTCTACTAATTTGGTTTTACCTTTTGATTCTTGACTTTTAAAATTCTTATTGGCTGTGGAAGAGGGCCCTGCTTGTTTACTAGCTTTTTCATGTTGGCTCACTGTCCTGGATGATGATGGAGTTGCCTTATCCTTCTGGCCCTTTTTATTTTGAGGTTCCTTATTTTTCTTTGGAGAATGTTGGGCTTCCTCCACAGGTTTGTTTACTATGGGAAGGTGTTGAGTGATAAGTATTTTCCAACTGATCTCCTGCTTCCTAATTTCATGTAAAACTAACATTTTAATAAGACCTTGATGGTAAATGCTAGTCTTCTCAGTTTTGGATAGGGATTTGACACCTCCTACCATTTTGTTCAAACTCATCCATAGAAAATATGGGAAATCAATTTCAGGGCCTCCTTCAAAGTGTAATAGAAGCCTAAGATGATATATGAAGGTCACAGCATACCTACCCTCACAAGTGAGGAATCATTGAACACTAGAAGTCATTGGATGATACTCTTCCTTAATATAGTTCCTAGGGATCCCCTTTTTCCAATCAGGGTGCTGATGGTCTTGTTTCAAAAATCATTGCCACATTTCCTTGTTGATTCCTACACCTTTGAAGTATTTGGCTCCTCTGTTAGGTAATATCATGACCTCCCTTAAGGTTGCTTCATTGATTGTTAGCTGCAGATTGCTTATATGTGCAATCTCTCCAATGTAACCCTGAATAAATTCGTGAGATATCTTCTCGTGCTAGCCTATGAATTTCTCCAAAAATGGCATCCATCTCGATCTAACATACTTCTCTCGAAATAGTTGGAACTCCTTAGTCTCTGTATAAATTTGGAAGACCGGTTCATTTCTACTTATGACCATCTTTATAAGTTGTGAGAAAAGGATCGGGTTGTAGCACAAGGATTTAGTCAATTGATGAGGGTAAGGGTTTGGTACTGGAAAGGAGTAGGCTCGAAAATGGTGAAAGGTAACGACAAGGGAAATATGGTGATGGTGTCGATAATGCGAATGGTAAGTTTAAGTAAGGATGCCGCAAGGAAAATTTAAGACCAAATGAGGCTTATCTGGATGGCTTCACCACCCAGATAAGCCATTTCATTTCTACCTGTTAATGTAATGATGAGGACAAGACGTTGGGTGTCAAAGCATCATTTTGGGATAGATTATTGGACTTTCGAGTGGTGAATTTGATGTTGGATCATGGTTCATGAAACAAGATAAGTTCATGATTTTCTTAAGGATGAAGTACATTCGTGGCCTATCATTACTAGACATGCTTCATATTCATGCTTTGATGTGATTTTTCCCTCAACCATTTTCTAGCACTTATGAGAGGATTGATTAAGTTTGGGCATATGGGTATGAGGGGTAGGTGCGTGGTTTTAATACTAAGGTTATAAGATCTAGTATATATTTTCATACCTATTGTAGTTTTATGAGTAGAGGAAAATAAATACCATGTTACCTTTGCTTTTACCTTTGTATGATCAATACCCATAGCATATGCAACTGCTTGTATATTGTTAGAATTCATCTTTTTAGGCTGGAGTTTTCTGAAAGCTTGGTACTAGAATTTCCTATACTTATTTATTCTGTTCTTATTTTCTTTTGTATTTGGTTCTGTAGGGTTGTAGGATGATCATGTTGGTTTCTGAAGGTGAGATGTGAGTCTGAAAAAGAGTTCTGAAGGAGCTCTTTGACCTTACCCCATGCCAAGGATGTTGCATATCTATATGCAAGAAGATTCAACATTTTGTATCATAATGGAGAAAAGATGATAATAGAAAAAGAAACCAAATCAAATTCCAGAATTACATTTATCACCTAGCATATGATCACATGCGTAAAAATTGAAATTGTATTTCTTTTGATGACTTATTGACAAAGGTAGCATTCAACAGTGAAAACAGGAAAGTTTTTATATGTTTTCCAGAAGAACAGATCCAACCTAACTTGCTTCAGAGATTTACTATCATTAGATGTTATAGATAGATTTCACAGTATAAGTAGATTAGACTCCCTAGTTAGGGATCCACTCTTAAGAAGTTTCCTTCTTAGGTAATGTAGGATTTAGATGCCAGACCGGTAAGTTGACTTAGGGTAATTCTCATATGGACATTTTCTTGTAGTAATTATGTTTCTTATTAATCTGGAGTTTGTATCTCATAAATGCCAATAGTGACCTTTGCTTTTTTAGATGACAAAAGTGATTTTTTCAATCAGACAAGTATAGATGAGACATTTCTCAACCAGAACCCACTGCCAGCAAGCCTGTTCAATACTCTGGTGGGGTAGTTGTGATAATTAGTGAGAGATGCCTTCCTCGGGTAGAATGCCCCATTGCCAACAGGCCTGTTCAGTACCCTGATGGGTTTTCCTAGTCATACCACAGACCGATACCCGCTGCCAAGAGACATGTTCAGTATCCCAATGGGTTAGTCTCTTAAACCCATTTTCCATTAGAGGCTTCTTGTCCATAGCCACCTATTTTGGTTTTTATTAAAGAGTTCTTTGCATGGTGATAGGGGAGGCTTGTCTGAAAACCTTTTTACAGGCTGGGATGGTATTGGGTTGGAAGGTATATGCTCTTCTTTGAATGTCTTTTAAAGATTTGTCCGAAGGAAAAATAAACTTTTTATACACATTATTTCTTTAGAGTGATCCATATGTATAATTTTGTCTGAGTTTGTCCATGAGAGAATGATCTAAAGTTTCCTTAGGGTACTGATACATCCTCTTCCATAAAATTTTTCCTAGTGTGCCCATGATAGAGAGTGTGCATATACTCATATGTTACTCTTTAGTAAGATAATCCAATGAATACTATTGAAGTCTAGTTATGGTGAGATACTTACTTGTAGGCTAATATATTTTTGTCCCTTTAATCATGCTAAAATACTGGATAAAGGCAACTTCTAGTCTTTGAAGCGGATTATGGTTCTTTGAACAATCATAGGTAAATATTGTGTCCCTTTTTTTTTTTTTTTTAAGAAACAAAACCAAAAGAAATTAAAATACTTCCTTTTAGCTAGCAACATAACCAAAAGAAATTAAAATACTTCCTTTTAGCTAGCAACAGAACCAAAATAAATTAAAATACTTCCCTTTAGTTGACAACAGAACCAAAAGAAATTATTGCTTCACAAGGGTTTCCATTTGATGTTGCATTTGACTTCTTGGTTCCAACTTAAGTGGTTGTTGCATGGCTTCATACTTCAGGTTAATTGAAAAACGATTTTGAAATATGCATAGCATGCCTTGTCAATTAGGTAATGTGTCCTGATAGTACCGTATAAGGACAAACTTTTGGTACCGGACCAGCACAAGACTGCTGGTACTGGACCAGAATAAGATTTTTGGTACCGAAGTAGTATTGTTGGTAACGGATCAGAACAAAATATTGTTGATGGCTACAAACTGATGTTTAGCAAGTTCATGAAGGATCAAATAAATTATAGAAATTTACTTACAAAAAAAATTGTGAAAGTAAAACAAAAGGAGGTAAGAATCTCTTGTTACCTTCAACTTATTAACAAAACTTGATCCACACCTATGCACAAAAGTTTCTAATAAACCAATCAATCAATGTGGATCAGTAGGAGGGTCTCCTTCCTTACTGATCACTTGCATATCTGAATTCTATAGTATACGAGTCAGAAATTCCTCTTTTGATAGGGGTTTGTTATAAATTCTCAACCGGTGACCGTTCACAAGTAGTGGTGTCTATTGTTCGTCAATTGTCTTTATCTTGATTGAACCATTATCATAGACAATGTCAATTTCATAAGGTCCCATCCAATGAGTAGTTAACTTACCTTTGAATTTCTTGAATCTGTTGTCATACAACAGGGCCCAATCTCCTTGTTGAAAATTTTTCTTTTTCAGATACTTGTCATGCCATTTTGATCTCTTCTCTTGAATGAGGGTGGTTCTTTGAAGTGCTTCCTACCTGATTTCGTCCAACTCATTAAGCTGCAAGAGTCTTTGTTGCCGGGATTCATCCAAGTTCATGCCAACTTGTACTGCAGTCCTAAAGGTTTTGATCTAGAATTCTATGGGAAGAAGCACCTACTTCCCATACACCAACTCGTAGGGTGTATGTCCTATTGTATTCCTCCAAGTGATTCTATAAGCCCATAAGGATTATAATAATCTATCAGCCCAATCCTTGTGGTGTAGCTGTAGTGTTTTGGTAAGAATGGACTCAATAACTTTGTTGGTAGACTCTACTTGTCCATTTACTTGTGGATGGTAGGGTGTATATTTCCTGTGTTTGATTTGGTATTGTTCTGTAACAGATTTGACTAGATGAGAGGTAAATTGAGTTCCCTGATTAGTCACAATTTCTTGAGGTACACCAAATCTAGTAAAGATGTCATTAAAAAGGAAATCTACCACTGATTGTTCACTTGTAGTTGGTAAATCTTTTTCTTCAACCCACTTAGTCACATAGTCAGTGCATACAAGTATATAATTTTTCTTTTTAGATGCAGGATTAATGGGCCCTACAAAATCTAATGCCCATTTCTCGAAAGGCTCAATAACTACTTGGGATTTAAGTGGCATTTGGTCTCATGCAGTAGGCTTACCCATTTGTTGAAATTCATCACAATTGGATACATAAGTTTTAGCATCTCTTAAAATATGAGGCCAGTAATAACCAGATTGCAGAACTTTGTAAGCGGTCATCTTGTCTGCGAAGTGTCCTCCACAAGGACCATCATGGAAAGCTTACATAATATCATGAATTTCATCTTCCCTTACACATCTCCTGATTACCAAATCTGGTCATGTTTTGTAGAGGCAATCATCGTGCCACATGTAGTTTTCACTTAGTTGAATTACTTTCTGTTTTTCTCTAGGAGACATATTCTGAGGCATCTTCCCTGTCACAAGATAGTTAGCTACATCTGCATACCAAGGAGTGAATGTAAAAATAGAAAACAAATTTTCATTAGGAAAGTTATCTTCTATTGGTGCGTTATCTCCCAGATGAATCATTCTAGATAAGAAATCAACCACAAGATTATCCTTACCAGGTCTATCAATAATGTTGATATTAAGCTCTTGTAATAATAAGAGCCATCTTGTAACTCTAGGATTTGTTATAGGTTTGTTCATTAAGAATTTGATGGTTGAATGATCAATGTGTACAAAATATTGATATCCTGTAATATAGTATCTAAATTTATTGATAGCATGGACTACAACTAGCAATTCTTTTTATGTGACCGTATAATTAACTTCAGCTGGAGACAGATTTTTACTGACAAAGTAAATAGCATAGGGAATTTGATTTTCTCTTTGTCCAAGAACTGCCCCAATGGCTGTGTCTGAGGCATCGGTACATATATGAAAAGGAAGGGACCAATTTGGTCCTCTTAATACAGGGGTAGTTGACAATTTCTATTTTAGAATTTCAAAGGATATTTGGCATTCATCATCCCACTTAAATTAGGCTTCTTTAGAAAATAACTTGAATAAAGGGGTAGCTAGGCTTGTAAAATTCAGAATGAATCTTCTATAGTAGCCAACATGTCCTAAAACGCTGCGAACTTCCTTTTGTGAGGAAGGTATTCTGATTTGTGTGATAATATAAATCTTTGCTAGATCAACTCTCATTCCAGAACCAGAAATGTGATGTCCCAAAACAATACCTTCAATGAGCATCATTTTTTACTTTTCATTGCTTAAGGAAAGGTTAGTTTCCTTACACCTAATCAAGACATTTTCTAGATTGGTCAAATCTTCCTAGAAGTCTTGTCCATGAACTATAAAGTCATCCATGTAGACTTCCACGCAATCATTGGTCAAGTCAGAGAAAATAGATAGGACAACCCTTTGAAAAGTGGTTGGGACATTACAAAGTCCAAAAGGGAGAACCCTATAAGCATAGGTACCCCATGGGTAGGTGAAAGTTGTGTTGTTCTGGTCTTCGGGTGCTATTTGTATTTGGTTATAACCACTAAACCCATCCA
>JZKD02S1657206.1:19292-34614 GCA_000966675.3 Picea glauca
AAAAGGGTTATAGGTTTGGGTAGGAGGTTAAAAGTTATTCTTGAAGGGTCATGATCTGCATGCAAGTTTAAAGCCCTAGCTTGCTAGTCCGTAGGGTAGAAAAACCCCACAACATAGAGGGAACTCACTACTCCCTATAATCCCCAACAAAACGATGTAGATAAATGAAAGAACAAGAAGCATACTGGAAGCTATGAAGACTATGATCCATGATCAAGATCTTCCTATGTACTTATGGGCAGAAGCAGCAATGGAAGTTGTTTATGTGCAGAACCAATTATCCCATAGTACACTTGGGCTCAAGATACTGGAAGATATGTTCATCGGAAAGAAGCCAGAGGTAAGCCATCTCAAAATATTTGGTTTTCCAGTGTTTATTCATATACCTAAAGAAAAGAGAAATAAGCTGGAACCTTCAGGAAAGAAGGGAATATTTGTGGGATACTGTAAGGTCTCCAAGGACTTTAGAATCTATATACCATGTCAACATCACATTGAGATCAGTAGGGATGTGACCTTTGATGATGATGTAGTGCTCAAGAAATCTAAAATATGACAGCTTGAAGAGGTATAAGAAGAGGAACCCGTAATCCCCAATACTGCAATGAGGGAGGTTCCCAGAGCTGCAGAACCAGTGAGGGAAGTCGTAACTTCCCCTGATGAGGAACTTCTAGAAGACCATGATATAGTAGAAGTGAAAGAACCTCCTCAAATGACGATCCTCCATAAAATAAAGTCAGCTTGGGCTAGAGAGATTATTCAAGATGGAGAGAAGTACGGTGTTCCCCAAGGAACCACGAGACAAGTGAAAAGACCAAATCCATTCTCCAGTTATACGGCTTTGATGTGTGATCTCCTAGAAGAGGAGCCTACCTGATTTGAAGAAGCCATTCTTGAGGAAAGAATGGGTAGATGCCATGACAGAGGAATACTAATCCATAATGAAGAACGAAGTATGGGAAATAGTTCCCAGACCAAAGAATAAATATGTGGTATCCTCCATATGGCTCTTCAAAATAAAACATGTTGTTGATGGAAGTATTGAGAAGTATAAAGAAATATTTGTCACTCGTGGCTTTTCCCAGAAGGAAGGCATTGACTATAAAGAGACATTCATTCATGTGGCCAAATACACTTCAATCAAGACCATCATAGCTCTTGCAGCTAATATGAAGTGGAAGCTACACCAAATCGACGTGAATATAGCCTTCCTAAACTGTGTCATCGAAGAGGAAGTGTATATAGAGAAACCTCAAGGATTTGAGGTTGAAGACAGGAAGTCTCATGTCTGCAGATTGAAGAAAGCCTTATACAGATTGAAGCAAGCTCCTAGAGCTTGGTATGGCCATATAGATAGTTTCTTGATGAGATTAGGCTTTACCAAGAGTAAAGAAGACTCAAATATCTACTTCAAAATTATGAATAATAAGCCAGTAATCTTATTGCTATATGTGGGTGACTTATTCTTAACTGGAGAAGAAAAGATCATTGCTGAATGTAAAAGGAGACTTGCCTCGGAATTTGAAATGAAAGACCTTGGCCTAATGCATTACTTCTTAGGTCTTAAGGCATGGCAGATTCCTAAGAGGATCTTCCTTAACCAAGGGAAGTACACGGTCAAAATCTTAAAGAGATTCGACATGATGAAATGCAAACCCATGAATACACCCATGGAAGCGAAGCTGAAGTTGTTGGTCGATACTTCGTCAAATTTGATTGGTGCCACACTGTACAGACAGATTATTGGATCATTGATGTACCTGATGAACAGGTTGATGACGTGTTGACCAAGCCTCTATCTCGTGTAAAGTTTGAGTACTTCCAAGATAAGCTTGGCATAGTCTGAAAGGACCTTCCTCGAAAGGGGGAGTAGATGTGATGTTCTTTGATTCTGACCTAGCTATCAGACATAAAGCAAGATGTGATGTTCCTTGCTTTTGACCTAGCTATCAGACATAAAGCAAGATGTGATGTATTCCTTGCTTCTGACCTAGTTATCAGACGTAAGGAAATATTGGATGTGTTCATTGCTTCTGACCTAGATGTCATACATAAAGCAAGATGTGATGTGTTCCTTGCTTCTGACCTAGCTATCAGATGTAAAGCAAGATGTTATGTGTTCCTTAATTCTGACCTAGCTGTCAAACATAAATCAAGATGTGATGTGTTCCTTGCTTCTGGCCTAGTTGTCAGACATAAAGCAAGATGAGATGTGTTCCTTGCTTCTGACTCAGTTGTCATACGTAAAGAAAGATGAGATGTTCCTTTCTTCTTACCCAGTTGTCAGACGTAAAGCAAGATGAGATGTGTTCCTTGCTTCTAATCGAGTTGTCAGACGTAAAGAAAGATGAGACATTCCTTTCTTCTGACCAAGTTGCCAGACGTAAAGAAAGATGATATGATGAGACTAGCACTGAGCTTCCGGATGGATAGTTGTGACGTAAAGCCAGTCTAGTATCCTACTTCCAACCGGATGGTTGTGACGTAAAGCAGGAAGAGTATATTGCTTCTAGCTTGAGTGTTGTGACGTAAAGAACGACGATGATATGAGACAAGTATTGAGCTTCCAGCTTGACAATTGTGATTTAAAGCCAGTCTTGTATTATGATGAGCCAGCCTTGTGTTGTGATGATGATGATGTATCAATTTTTATACTAATACATATTGATGCAGATGATGATGGCATTCCTTTGAGAATGATGATGTTGTTGATGAAGAAAAATTCCGATGATTTATAGATATGCCAGCCAAGATGATATTGATGATGTTGTCCTCCCACTTGATGTTGTTGATGATGTTGTCCTCTCTCTCTCACATGATGTTGTTGAAGAATACCCTTCTTGTTAAGGGGGAGTGTTGAAATAATGTAACTTCAAAGAGTATTCTTATTATTATTGATATATTATTCATAGGATAAATCCCCATTGTGGATTGATCATGTTGGTTATTGTAATAGGACCAAATCCCCTTTTGTGGATTGGTCAAAAGACAATTGTAATAGGCAGAATAAGAAGTCATCCCCAGCAGTTATTAAAGAGACCCAGAAATATAATAAAGGTGGGTTTTCCCACCCAGTTTGAGAAGTCGGACCTGCCAGTGAAGAGACACTTCACACGTGCCAAACTTGTATAAATAAAGGAGGCTAGCGCCTCACTTAGACACAACTCACTTGCTCAGTTTGAAGGACAAGTTTTGATCTGTTACTGGCAAAGGAGAGAGAGAGTGGTGCATATCTAGGAGAGGACTTTTTGTATTAGCATAAGAGATATTTTGGCATTGTATTGGCTATCTATATTAAGGAGGTTTTGTTGGGTTTTCTTCCCCTAGAGGGTTTCCCAAGATAAATGTTGTGTCTCTTGTGATTGTGTATTTCTCAGTGATCTTGGATTATGCTATTGTTATCTAATGAAATGAAAACATCTATAATAATGGCTTAAACATTAACACTGACTCTCAAATAAAAATGTATCTATAAAGTTCTAAGTCATACCGTACCAGTCTGAAGTGGCTAAGAGTGGTTCTACTTGAAGATACTAGTTGATAGGCGTAGTATCCAAAGTGTTAATGAAATTATGTACCCATTGTTCTTTAGGAATGTTTCTCCAGGCTTCCTCACAACTTCGGACAAGGTCCTTAGGACAAATCTGAACTATGTATTGAACTTCACAACCTTCAACTTTGTCTGAAAAGCGCATTGTCAACAAGGTGCGACATTGTACCCACTTTGTGGTGTTCTTCTTGTGTGTTCCCCACCATCTAGCTGGCATTGATTTCAAGGCTTCATCTACTGCTAAAAACCTTTGTTGTACTAGTACAATTCCTTCAAATTCAACAAGAAATGTCTCTAAATGATTCAGGCCATCAAATGTAGGAAGATTACTTACTTTTGTGTCGATACAGCAAACTACTCTAGTCAATCTGGCATACCTCCATTGTTGGCATATTTTACAGGAAGAGTGTGCTTATCATTGATGGAAATAACATCAGCGACGATGGAAAATAGGAAAAGCATAAGATAAGGAGGAGGAGTGAACAGTAAGCATAGATCAAAGCTCGAAATCAAAAACGTAAGCTCAAGAGGAGGAGCGAGCAGTATGCAGAGATCAAAGCTCGGAAGGAAAATCGTAAGCTCAGGGTGAGAAGCCTTAGCAGCGGTCCGATAAAAAAATTGATGGTGTTGATCATCTCATATAACGAATGTCATTCATATGAGTGACCATGGGCTTGAGGACTGTTGGAGGATTGTGACCGTCGGATCTGCAATCCAGATCAACGACAGGGATGAATTACAGAGAGCGAAAGAAGAATTAAACATCTCGCTAGTTCCAATCCCACAATTGTTCTAGATCGTCATATCTCATAGACTCAGATATCGATGGTTTTGGTTGATCCAACAAGTGATCATATTAATTCATAATTATTTGTGATCGTCGGATGCGCAATCGCCAGATCAACGGCAGGGATAGATTGCAAAGATCGGAAGAAGAATTAAATATCACACTAGTTCCAATCCCGCAATTATTCATGACCATCAAATCTTATAGCCTCTAATATCAATGATTGTGGTTGAATCACCAATGGTGCACATATTCAAATTTCAGAGTTTTAGTGACGAGTTAAATCACTCGCAAGTTGTGGTTCCGCAACCATCCTTGATTGTTGATATTCTTTGAGATTCTTCACAACCATCGGATCACTTTAACTGGAAGGATAGGATAAGTGGGGCTAAAGGGTTGAGAATTTGATTATACGAATACCTGTCAGCCATCAGATCAAACCCAAATTCCCATCAACCGTCAGATCATTTTAAAGTGGAAGGATAGGATAAGCAAGGTAAAATATATTAGATCTCATTTATGCGAATTTTCATCAGCCGTTGGATCATTCTAAGTGGAAGGAAAGGATAAGCTAGATGAGTTGCATCATAGACAGATCGAGCCATCAATCCAAGATCATGATCGACGAACAACATTTAGTTTGGGTATAAATATGTGAGGAGGTTAAGCTCTAGAAAATTCTCACTTCAGATTTTTCAGTTTGAGATTTGAAAAACCCGAAGCCCGGAGAACCAGAAATATGAAATGAATAAGGAACATCGAATCTGGAGAACATACAATGACTGTTATATAAGGGAGATCTACATCAGCATATTACGTTAGAAAACCTCATCCGCAAGGACATGTGGAAAATCACGTCAACAAGGATATGTGGCAGACCACGTCAACAAGGATGTGTGGCAGACCACATCAGCAAGGACACGAGTCATCCAATCTGAAAGATCACTTCGGGTGTATTCTCAACCATTGATCATAATATAGTGGAAGGATAGTGTAAGTTTGAAAAGTTGAAATACCGAAGTTCTGAAGGGAGAAGCTTCGACAATCGTCCATATCAATGTTTGATTAAGTCCTAGCCGTCGAATTGAACAATGAAAGGATGAGTGTAAGGATCAAATCTAACCATTGATTTGTTTCCGTGAAATAGACCATATGATATGGTTGAAAGGTCAAATTCTCGAAGTGAACAAGGATCATTGATTTGAGAGGGACACGCGTCAATGGATTGTCAACTCCGAAAGTTTGGCGTATGGGAAAAGTGAGGTCTGAGATTTGAAACTCCCGAAGCCCGGATCACGAAGTAAATATCAACCGTTGATTTAGGAAGGGTAGATTTGATATACAGAATTGAGTGGACAAATCTAAACCATCAGTTCAGGAGTACTGTCAAGATCGTGATATCGACGGTCCCATCACATTACGAGGCTAGAACATGCTCATGTATTAATTTTTTGTGAGTGGGCCACAATCAAAACCACGGTTTTGGAGAAAGGACACATGGAGGCTCGTAGTGAATTGTGGGGCAAAAAGTGGGTTGCACTCAAACCACCTTTGGTCATGCCCGCAATCACATGGTCACATGATAGCATCGCCCATCGTCACATCAGCGGAAGATAGGGGAAGGAGTTAACGCTTCCAGGCTCCACCTCAGAGTATAATCCAATGGTGTTGATCAAACCAAATCTGATCAAAGGGTTGTTGTTTCATCTCGTGATTTCTTGATCAGTTATGATTCAGTTACACTAAATGAATCATTGTTTCTAAGCGGCTAAATCATTGTTCCTAATCATTGGAATCATGGCTCTTGAGCGTTCTGAGATTCCTGACATTGAGCATTGGAGATGTAGAGTGTAACGGATGATGAGAGCATGAATAAAAGAAATATTTCGAGATAGAGGAAGGTTGTTGTTTCTCGGTAAAACAAGTTGAACTAAATGTAATCAAGTAGAGAGCATAAACAGAGTGTGAGAGATGCAAAGATGAAGAACACAAGCTGGACAGAGAAAAAATGGTGAAAACAATAGACTGTACGAGAACCTAAGAGCATGAGAAGAACAGAGGAAGAGCATATGGAAAGAAATAGCAAGTGGATTCGAGCATGAACAGACAGAACCAGACCAGAATTGCAAAATAGAGAAGAACTGGTAAATGTTGAAATGTTTGTATTATTGTAAAGTATTATTCAAGCAAATTTTTAGAAAACAAGGTGGTAGGGTGGTGCTAGGGAGGATTGTTGTCCTCGGAGTTTCAAGTGGGTGCTTGAACATAGGAAATTGTAGCTTCCATCTGGTTGTAGCCAAAAAAACCAGGGTGGTAGGGTGTTGCAAGGGAGAACAATTGTTCTATGTTATACAGGTTGGTGCCTATGTGACTGGAAGTTGGTGCTTCCATCCAATTGGTGTTGGAACACTCAAGGAGTCAGTGCTTCCTTCTAGTGGGTTCTAGAGAAACCAGAGAGTTGGTACTCTCAGCAAGTTGCAGCTTGCTAAAGAAGAGGTTGTAGCCTCATTTTGAGTTGGTGCTCAAAGAAAGATGATGTACAGAAATTAAAAGACTGCCTATCATTCCAAGAAGAAGAGTTCTCCCTTTATGGGTTTCCTCATGAATATATGTCTCTGTGTATATCATGTGTGTGATTGATGTTTATTATTTATGTTGTTCATGACTTGCATAATCTTGATGATCACTTGAATAAGATTAATAACATTTTAATAGGCATAAAATTGTTTAAGCACAGTAACAACTGATGCACCCCCCCCCCTCTCAGTTGTCTTAGTATTTCCAACAATTGGTATCAGAGTGGGTTCCTTTTATTTAAAGGTAGATCAGTAAGCTTAAACATGACAAGTCATGAAGGAACTTCAACCAATAAGGCTCCCATGTTCAATGGAACAAACTTTGCCTTCTAGAAAATTAGGATGAGAACCTATATAATGGCTTTAGGTGCAGATGTCTGGGATGTGGTAGAGACTGGTTATGTAAAGCTAGTTGTACTAGCTAATAAGGATGACAAGCTAGAATTCAGCTTCAACGCTAAGTCTATGAATGCTATTCTAAGTGGGCTTGCAGAAGAAGAATTTGTAAAAGTTATGCACTTAGAATATGCCAAAGAAATGTGGGACAAACTCATTAGAAGTTATGAAGGTAACGAGAAGGTAAAGGATGCCAAGATTCAAACCTATAGATTATAGTTTCAACAACTAAAAATGAATGAGGATGAAACAGTTAATATTTTTTCTTAAGAGTTGAGGAGCTTGTGAATTCCATTAAGGGTCTTGGTGAGAAGATTGAAGATGTTTTTTTAGTTCAAAAGATTTTAAGATCTATACCAAATAGATTTAATCCAAAAGTTTATGCAATAGAAGAACTGAATGATCTTAAGACTTTTGTTAGCACAAGAATTTGCAGCCAGAAGAGGCTTGCCTCTCCATAAGCAACTAAATAACCTATACATGCTATACAGACTTCTACTACTTACTGTTCAGATTTTTGGGTTTTCACAAAGAATTAATCCCTTTAACAGTATTAGTGCAGACATTTTGTAGCACTATGGCGCTACGGAATAGTATATTTTTTATATTCCACTATTTTTCTACCCACAATGTTATCGAATCGCCTAATATTGATGACACTACTACTACTCAAGGTTGCTACCCATTTTGCACATGTTCAAGTGAAGGTGTTCCGTATTATGATGGCGCTAAATAAAGTTTTAAAGAACACACAGGCGGGCACTTCCGAATTTCTTGCAAAGAAAAAGTTTGCACAGAGAGTATCGCTATCGAAATTTTGGCAGAAACTAATTTTTCACAGAGAGTGTCACTAGCTAAATTCGCTACCTAAATTCTGGCAGAAACCGAATTGTGCAAAGTAATTGTGCAAAGACGTTTTTGCCAGTTTTGAGTGACAAACTTAAGACTTGTACTATGAACAAATGAGAAGGAATTTTTGAAAACTGGAGGAGGTTTTGTTCATCACATACCAAATAAAAAAAACCTCTCTCGGGTTTTCAAAATGTGCTATGGTTAGAGCGTTATTTGTCATATAAGTGGTGTTATAGAATGTATTGTTGAAACTCTGTTTTAAGACTGTTGAACTGACATTTTTGACCAATTGACTTCCAGGAGGATTTTCGGGTGAAATAATATGAATTTTAAAAATCCAAAGGAGGTTATTGTCAATAACAAACCCAGGAACATTGACCTCTTTCATTTTTCACACAGGTGTCATAGATTGGGAGATTCAAAAGAATCTTTGAGCCCTATGTTTTCATTTTTCATGTTTTTCTGTTTGAGACATGTTTTTGTGACACCTATTGCGGCCAACTGGAGATGAATTTAATGAAATGGAGAGAGGTTTTTGTTCATAAAAAGTTTATATACAAAAAAAATTCTCATAGTTTACACATATTTTATGGTTTTATAATTACAAGTGGGGTTTGGAAGCCTATGTTTCAGAATTTCGCCTCCTAAAAAGAAGGAAATTAGTTAAAATGTGTCATTCTTTGTTTGTAATTGTTTCTATTTTGGGAAAGGGGTTGGAGTTTGAATTGGTGAGATGGAAAGGACCTATGGTGCTATATATTTCATGGTACAATTGTAGAATAGGTTTAGAATGAGCTAGGGGAAGGGGGATTTGGACCCAGAGGAATTCAGAGTGGTTATCATTGTGTTCTTTTCTTCTCTCTATATTTGTTTAGACTTGTGATTCCTTATCAATGGAGATTAGTTTTTCTTTTTCCATTTCTATATTCCTCTGTGTACTAATATTAAAGAGTGACTTATTTACTCTTCTTCCTATTCATACAATGATTGAGTGATGTTCTTCGTTCTTTGCATTGGTGATATAGAATTTATTAATACACGGATTTTTAACTGTGAGATGATTTTTTTTAAGTGTTGGAAGTATCTCTGACATGTTCATATCATAGTTTTATTTTCCTCATCCATTTATCAAGTCTATTGTCTGATCTGAAGTTTCTAAGGCCACTTTTGCTGAAGGATATAGTTGGGAATGTGTACAGTAGATGAATTTGATTTTCCTTATGGTCAAATCCCTGTGACTTTAAAGCTTATCTTTCAAGATTAAATTTGAATTCTTTGCATGTTACCAAGCTCACCTGATTATAGTCTAGGGTGACTCTTGGAGTGATAACAACTTTGTCCATTTATCAAATTCTAGGAACTCTAACTACCTATGAAATGAGGATTAGTAAGGATAAACCCACCTCTAGAGAAGCATCATTTAAAGCAAATAAGAATGAGGATTCTTAACCTAATGAAATTGAAGAAACAATTGTGAGAAGACTAAAGAAAGGATCAAGAAAATACCAAGGCAAGTTGCCCTTCAAATTTTTTAACTGTGGAAATATAGGTCACTTTGCATCTAAGTGTCCACACAATAAGAAGGACCAAAACTCTGAAGGTGAAGAGAAGAACAAATCAAGATATTTGGTAAAAAGAAAAGTTTATGTGTAAATAATGATGACTCTTCAGAAGACATAGATAGTGACTCTTCCTATGAAGATAAGGTTAATGAATTTTTGCTTATGGCCAAAGAGGATTACAAGAATAAAATCACAGGAAGTGATGTTAATTATGAAGAAGTTGTGGTTGATATGGCAGGCGAACTAATCAGTGCTTTAGAAGAGATTGACATACTCGAACTTAAGAAGATAAAACAAAAACAGTTGTTGCTGCAATTTGAAAAGAATGGTAAAAAACCTGATGAAGACTTTTCCCTGCTAAAAGTGGAGTTAGAAGAGGCAAAGAAAATAGAGGACACTCTGAAACAAAATTTATCAGAGAAGAAGACAATATGTGAAGCCTTGGAAGAAGAGGAAGTAAAAACCATAAAAGAGATGGAGAAGTTTAAAGCATTGTATCTCCAAAATCTTCCAAGCATTAAAGCCTCGGCATAACTAAATGACATTCTGAGCAAACAGAGATATCCCTTGTTAAATACCGGTTTAGGCTATGTAATTGGTTCAAGCAACAAACAGATAGAAAGAAAAGATCTAGTAAAGATGATCAAGTTCCCATTCAGCAGACAATCAGACCATGTGAGTACTCTACCACCAAAATCTAATAAAGAGAAGATGATCCCTGATAATAAAAAAAAGATATCAGAATATGGAGCAACAAATGTCAAGAAGAAGGCCATCCTTTAGGTACCAAAATTTCTTCCATGGTTATTGTTTTTACTACTCTAATTTTGGTCATAATATTGCAAATTTTCAAATTCAGTTTAGAGACATAAAACTAAGGAGATCAAGAAATAAACATTCCTTGCAACATAGAACTAAACAGCCAATGAGCAGACAAAGTTGCACCAATCACTTTGACATATTGAACAATGAGCTCAAATGTTATAACTATCATAAATTTGGCCACAAAGATGCAAACTTCCATCTGAAGAATTACAAAGTAGATCCAAGGATAAAACCCTTAGCTATAAATGCCAACACATGGAAAAAGAAAGATAGTGAAAAATGTGGTCTAGTACTTTCAACTCAAAAACAAAAGAACCCCTGGTATATAGACAGTGGATGTTCCAAGCACATGATTGGAGACAAGGATAAGTTTTTGTCTATAAGTAAAAGAAAAATAGGAAATGTGACCTTTGGCAATGATGAACTAGGTAAAATCAAGGGTAAAGGGATGGTGAGTTTGAGTAATGGCAAAGGAAAATCCCAGGATGTTCTTCTTGTAGATGGGCTGAAACATAATTTTATCAATGTAAGTCAAATGTGTGACAAAGGATGTGAAGTGGTGTTTACTTCCAAAGATTGTAAGATAAAGTCTGTAAACTTAGGACAAGTGGTGGCTAAAGGTAAAAGGAGAGAAAACAATGTCTATGTTTTTAAAGAAGAAAAAGAAGAATGTCACTTAAGCAAGTATGATGAAAGTTGGTTATGGCATAGGAGACTTGGACACCTAAATTTTGATCATCTAGTCAAACTTAGAAACAGTGGGGCAGTAAAAGATCTTCCAAAGATATCAAAGCCATATGATTATGTATGTAAACCTTTCCAAATAGGAAATCTTACCTGGATACAGTTTAAATATAAGAACTTTGCATCAACAAAGAAATCGCTTCAGTTAGTACATATGGATTTATGTGGACCATCAAGGAAGGAAGGAACAGGAAAAGAAAATTACTTCATGTTGATTATTGATGACTATTCTAGACTTACATGGGTTTCCTTTTTGAAATAAAAATCTGAATCATTTGAAAAGTTCAAAGTGTTTAAGGCTCTGACTGAGAATCAAACAAGAAAAATACTGAAGGCAGTAAGGTCTGATAGAGGAGGAGAGTTTAGTTCAAGGGACTTCAAAGATTTTTGTGATAAACATGGGATCAAAAGAGAGCATACTATTCCAGGGACTCAACATCAAAATGGAGTAGTTGAGAGACAAAATAGATCAGTTCAGCAGATGGCAAGATCAATGATGAATGAAAGGAATATTCCTTAGACATATTGGGTAGAAGAAATTCATACAAAAGTACATATTCTTAACAAATCTCATCTCAGGCCACAAAGTGAAAAGACTCCTTATGAACTATGGTTTGGAAGACCTGCTTCAATCAAGCATTTTAAAGTTTTTGGGAGTAAGTGTTATATCAAGAATAATGATGAAAATATTGGAAAATATGATGACAAGGATGATGAAGGTATCTTCTTAGGGTATGCTACAAACAGTAAAGGATACAGATGTTATAATAAGAGGCTGCATAAATTGGTTGATTGCATTGACATAAAAGTTGATGAAGAGATCCCAATATGAGATGTAAGCAGTGTTGAATCAACAACAGAGGATATAGTTGAATTTGAAGATGAACAGGTCCAAGAATCAGAAAAACAAGACTCTGAGTCAGATGAAGATACAAATACTCAGGCAGACTCAAATCAGTAGACAACATCAAATCCTTCCTCTAGAATTACTCAAAAGAATCATCCTGCCAGTCAGATAATTGGTGAGAAAGACAAAGGTGTACAAACCGGGAGAAGGATAATCAAAGACACCGAGCAATCACATATAGCCTTCATATCCATGGTGGAACCCAAGAAATTTAATGAAGCTAGTGAAGATGTAAATTGTTTAAAATCAATGAATGAGGAATTGGATCAGATTGAGAAGAACAATACTTGGGAGCTTGGTCCTAGACTTGTACATAAGAATGTAATTGGCTCCAAATGGGTGTTTAAGAATAAAATGAATGAACAAGGACAAATTCTTAAGATTAAAGCCAGATTGGTTTGTAAGGGGTGTGCCCAAGTTGAAGGACAAGATTTTGATGAAACCTTTGCACCAGTGGCAAGATTGGAAGCCATCAGAATGTTTCTTGCTTATGCATGTCATAAGAACTTTAAATTATATCAGATGGATGTTAAGTCATATTTTCTTAATGGAGACCTAGAAGAAGAAGTATACATGGAGCAACCTAAAGGATTTTCATTGACAGATAATCCTGACTATGTCTGTAAGTTGAAAAAGGCATTATATGGACTGAAACAAGCACCAGCCTGGTATTACAGACTAGACAAATTTATACAGGACAAAGGGTTCAAGAAAGGTTTTGTTGATAGTAATCTATATATTAAGTCTGAAAGTGATGATTTATTAGTTTTTTTGGTTTATGTAGATGACATTATTTTTGGATGCACTAATGAACCTTTAGTTCAGTGGTTTTCTAATTCAATGCAGACTGAGTTTGAGATATCCATGATAGGAGAATTGTCATATTTTCTTGGTTTATGAATCAATCTGAGTTCTATAGGGATATTTATCTCTCAAGAAAAGTATTTGAAAGAGATGTTAAAGAGGTTTCATATGGAATATTCTACACCTGTGAGCACACCTATGGTGGTTGGTTGCAAGCTCAGTAAAGATGATATTTCACCTAATGTTGATCAAAGAACATATCAATCAATGATAGGCAGTCTTTTGTACATCACAGCATCCCGTCCTGATATAATGCAAGTTGTTGGAATGGTAGGTTGTTATCAGTCTGCTCCTAAAAAAAGTCATTTAGAAGCTATCAAAAGGATATTCAAATATTTGAAGGGTATGATGACTTATGGTCTCTGGTATCCTAGAAATCAGAATTTTCAATTAACTGCATATTCAGATGTTGATTGGGAAAACTGTTTGGATGAGAGAAAAATCACCAGTGGAGGTGCATTCTTCTTAGGTGATTCATTAGTAGCATGGCTTAGTAAGAAGAAGGGATCTATCTCATTATCAACTATAGAGGCAGAGTACATTGTTGATGCTACTTGTTGCACTCGGATCTTATGGATGATACAAACTCTTGCAGATGTGAAGGTAACTTATACTGATCCCATTCCACTTCACTGTGATAACACCAATGCCATTAGTGTCTCAAAGAATCATGTTGCCCATTAAAATACTAAGCATATAGAAATAAAGTATCATTTTATCAAAGAGAAGGTTACAAACAAAGTTGTTCATCTAAATTACATTCCAACCATAGAACAAATTGTAGACATCTTTACTAAACCCCTAGCCAAGACACTATTTGAATATCTTCATCATAAGTTGGGTGTCATCCCTTCTCTCGCCTGAGAGAGTCCATCCTGTCAAGGGGAATATGTGTTGGTTGAATATCAATACCTTCGAAAAGTACTACAACAGCACAAGGGAGCATGTTTTCTTTGACATTGACGTCAAAGGAGGAGAAAAGGAGGGGTCTGGATGCTACAATTGGAGATCTAAGCAGCCTTTTAGGGTTGCCATCAATGCCAAAGCGGGAGATTGTTGTCATATTTTATAAGAAGAGTGTGCTTTTCATTGATGTAAATAATAGTAGGGACGATGGCAAACAAGAAAATCATAAGCTCAGGAGGAGGAGAAAACATTAAGCAGAGATCAAAGCTCGGAATCAAAAACGTAAGCTTGGGAGGAGGAGCGAATAGTATGAAAAGATCAAAGCTCAGAAGGAAAATCATAAGCTCAGGGTGAGAAGCCTCAGTAGTCGTCCGATCAATAAATTGATGGTGTTGATCATCTCATATAACAGATGTCATTCATATGAGTGACTTTGGGCTTGAGAACCATTGGAGGATTGTGACCGTCATATCTACAAGCCAGATCAACAACATGGATGAATTGTGGGGATCGAAAGAAGAACTAAACATCTCGCTAGTTCCAATCCTATAATTGGTCTATATCGTTAGATATCATATACTCATATATCAATATGGTTGATCCAAAAAGTGATCAGATTAAGTCGGATTGAGTTATGACCGTGGGATGCACAATCGCCAGATCAATGGCAGGGATAGATTGTAGAGATAGGAAGGAGAGTTGAATATCATGTTAGTTCCAACCCCGCAATTAATAAGGACCGTCATACCTTATAGCCTCAAAGATCAACGATTTTGATTGACTCACCAATGGCGCACAACTTAAAATTGTGGATTTTTAGTGACGAGTTAAATCACTCGCAAGTTGTCGTTACGCAACCTGTTGGAAGCCAACTCTTGTTTTGATTGCTCTTAAAAAAAGCTGCCTACACCCCTTGTCTGATTACGACAATTCATTGTCACATTGTGCTACTAGATATTTGTTTCAATTTTTGCGACAATTAAAATTTGAGTTTGTTTGAGTTTTCACAACTGGAAGTGTGAAAACACCTCTTTCATTGTTTCGACTATCGTCGTCTTTGATCTCGACCATCGGTTTATTACATGACTGCGAAAGTTTTTTTCAAACTTATATTCTTACCTTGATTGCGCATTTGGATCTGTTTGATTGCTAAGCTTGTAAGCATGAATATTCATTGGTCTTATTCTGATCTTATAAAGGTTATGATGGATTTGGTCTTATATGTTTTTATTCTTATTGTTATGGGCTCTTGACTCATTTATTATATGAGAAATTCTGGATTGCATTATTCTAAAACTCTCAAATGTAAACATTTGAATATGCAACGAGTATATTGGTAAGTTTATAAAGTCA
>JZKD02S1657206.1:63240-74091 GCA_000966675.3 Picea glauca
AGTTAACTATGGGAAATTCAAGTTCAAAGGTTGGATGATAAGACATGGAGGTGACTTAAAGTTGTAACGAGATTATAAGTGTAGTTATGAGAGTTGTGAAGTAGTTTAACTCAATTAAGTGAGTTAAGCCCAGTTGTACTAGTTGTAACTGAACTTACACTAGTGAGATTTTAGTGAATTAATTATTAATTAATTCACAATCAGTGAACTCACATGCAACTGAAGATTCTCCACGATTAACTACATGCATGTCAGATCCTATGGAGACCTAGTTGAGATAACAGGTGAAAGAGACAATTTGGCTATCAGTTGTGATTTGAGTGAAGTGTACTCATGCAATCACACATGCAGTGGATATGATCATGAGCATGTGCAAACTAGACAATTCAAATTCATTGTGAGAATTCTATTTGCAAGGATTGTGTAGAGGAGGCAGGTTGTCTGGAGATAGAATATTGGCACATGAATTTGTCAATTTTTGTATGACAGTGTGAGGCAATTGTATGGTACTGAGAGCTCTTGGATTAGAGTTTTTTATGAGATTGTTTCATGATCCATGATATACATAAAATATGATAGTGGGGTTTTTAGCTTTATGCTTTCCCGAAAAAACTTTTGTGTTATGTGTTCTTGATATTTCACTTTGTGATTGTGGTTTAATTTCCGCAAGAATATTAGTATAATCGATATTGTATTTAACAGTGGCATATAATTGTTAGATCTGGAGAATCTAGGAAATACTTAATTTGTATTGAAATTTATACATTGTTGTCCTCAGAGTTTCAAGTAGGTGCTTGAACACAGGAAGTTGTAGATTCCATTTGGTTGTAGCTAGAAAAAGCAGGGTGGTAGGGTGGTGCAAGGGAGAAAAATTATTCTATGTTATACAAGTTGGTTCCTGTGTGACTGGAAGTTGGTGCTTCCATCCAGTTGGTGTTGGAACACTCAGGGAGTTGGTGCTTCCTTCTAGTGGGTGCTAGAGAAACCTGAGAGTTGGTGCTCTCAACAAGTTGGAGCTTGATAAAGAAGAGGTGTTAGCCTAATTTTGAGTTGGTGCTCAAAGAAATATGATGTACAGAACTTAAAAGACTGTCTATCATTCCAAGAAAAAGAGGTTTTCTCCCTTTATGGGTTTCCTCATGAATATATATCTCTGTGTATATCATGTGTGTGATTGATGTTTATTATTTATGTTGTTCATGACTTGCATAATATTGATGATCACTTGAAGAAGGTTAATAACATTTTAATAGGCATAAAATTTATTAAGCACAGTAACAATTGATTCAGCCCCCCCCTCTCACTTGTCTTAGTATTTCCAACATCCGCGTAGAGACTTCATACATTTTGTTCTGCCAATTTTCCAGTGCTTATTTTGAATCTGATGAGCATGCACTTTCACTTCGCCAACTTATATTCCCATCTTTTGTAGGATTGATATAATCTTGATGTCCTGTTGTCAGTTTATAGATATTTTCTAGCTCATAGGCGCAGTCTTCTTCTCTTCTATGTACCTGCAACCTTCATCAGGATCAAGAGGTGTAATGACCTTAAGGCCATCACCTTCAAATGTCATTCTTCTCTTTTTCAGGTCAACAATAGTTGAATTTTTGAAAGCCCAATAAATTCCTAACAATGTTGGGTAGGGGCAGCTATCATCGACAATCTCAATCACTTTGAAATATACAAATGTCCTCACTTTGTCGATGTCCACAGGGACATGCTCTAGTCGTCCAAAGGGGTTGACCACCTATTGATTAGCCATCCTGAGACTAATAGGGGAGTAAATCAACTTATTCTTTCCCATCAATGCCCAAGTCTTCCTCGTCATAACATTTACTTTTGATCCCAAGTCGAGGACCACATAGTCTATGTCGTAGTCTCCAATCTGAGCACTAAGGTGTAATTCCTTGTTTTTCCTTATTTTCTTAGATACTTGATTCATAGCTCTACTTAATATAGGATCTATTCTCCCAATTCCATATTGTCTTATTAAGTGTTGTAGTTTATGCACAGATTTCTCATCTTTAATCAAATTGATGCAAGTATACAAGAAAACCATAAGCTTGCTTATCTCTTTTCCTTGTCTAGCTAAGGAAGACTGATCAAATGCTGGAGTCATTTCACATTTCCTTACTTCTATTTGTGCTCTAGATGAAGAAGCTTATTCTCCTACAAATTATCTTCTTGCTTCTTCAAAGGTATGATTTTCTTTCTTTTGATCAAACAATTGTGTCTTCTCTATAGATTTTCTAATCCTTGATCCATCTGTAGTATTTCCTCAAGTCACCCTATATTCTCCTGTGATAGCACCTCCTCTAGTAATAACAGCAATTCTAGGATCCTCACCGCGAGGTTCAGCTGATATTAGTTGTACTTGTCGGTTTCCACCTCATCTTTCCTGAAGTTTTTCTAGCAATACTAGGCAGTCTTCAATGACATGATCAAATGAATTATAGTAGTTGCAAGTAGTACAAGGGTTTTGACAATCCCTTGCCAAATTTCCAGGCTGGGTTCATTTATATAAAATGATCTAACCTTGACCTTGGCCCATTCCTCCTCCTCATCCTCTTCCTTTGAATCCACCGCGAGGGTTGAAGTTTCCTCTTCCTGGGGAATTGAACTACGCAGTGTTTCCTTTTGAATGCATTTCTCCTTGAATTCTATATGTATCCCTCGACCTTTCATGCATGAGATCATAATCCCTACAATCCTTCTCATCATTCCCCACATATTTACAGAATGTGCAATAAATATTGGTAGGTGTCTTGACATATTTCTTCATGTAATAACATTCATTGGGGCGATGTCTATTTCTACATACCTCACACCATGGTAGAGTAGCATGCTTCAAGGGGTTAGGCGCTCTAGAGGACAAGTATTCATTAAATAAAGGGCATTGATATTTGTGATGGCCCTCTACTTTACATCTGATACACCAGATATGTTCTCTTTTCTCCTTTCCTTTGTCCTTTTTCATATCTTCAACCTGTAAAGATAAACTAGTTAATTGATTTAAAATATGGCTCATACCTGGGCTGGATTCTCCTACAGGGGTTGCTTCTAGTTTCATGGAAATCTCTAGAGATTCAACCTAGGAAGTGACTTTATGTTGCAATAGAGGAACTATGATATGTGGTAGGAGGGCAGCGATGAACCATTCTTTATTTTGTTTGTCTGGGATCTGAAATGAAAACTTAAACAACCTGTGAGAGACTTAAACCTCTGATCAAACTCCCAAATAGGTTCAATCACCTTCTGCTTGATTTCCTTTAGCTCTATAATGCACTGCGACTCCGACTTAGGCTTCTTGAATTCTGCACTCAATCCAGTCTTAATGCCATTCAGTGGTTTAGGTTGTCCAGGTCCTGAAGCAAACTTCATATACCAACTCAGTGCGCGATCCCTCAAGGTAGTAATAAACTGATCTCTCTTAACAACTTTGTCAGTTACTTCCTTAATTCTCCATACATCTTCGCATAAGAACTAGTGTTGGTCAGGATCTTTAGATCCATCTCCTCTAAAAGTAGGTAACCTCATTTCATCTGCCATGGACTTTCCTTGGTTTCTTGATTGAGTATGTACTAAAATGATTGTAAAATTACTCTGAGTGCTCTGATTACTCTGGTTACTCTGGCTACTTAATGCTGCTAAAACAATAGGAGGAGTAATAATACTTACTTCGACAGTAGGTGCAGTACCTGAAGTTTTTGGTTCTCCTTGGCGAAGTTCTTCAGTCTCTACTTCCTCTTTACTTTCAGACTCTGGATATTATTCATCTATTAGGTATACTTCTTCTCCACTATAGAATCCCTCGTCTCCGTAATTCTTTTTAAATAGGTTCACAAGAGGAACCTCTCTGAATGATCTCCCTCTACGTGTGTGCCCAGCCTCTGTGTCACTGTCGTTGTCTGAATTCTTGAACATTAGCTTTAAAATCCAACTGATTACTGTATCTTCAGGATATTCTTCTCATGCAATAGCCTCTTAATATTTAACTTCAAGAAGTGTAGAAACTTTCCTCTAGGTCCCTTGAAGAAATAACTCTCTGCTTGACTATATGATTCCACTATGTCAATAGAAAACTCATTAATGTACCCTCCAATAGTGCTATCAAATCTGATATTTATTTCTCTAGACATAGTGTTATCAACTCTCTTGACCCTCTTGATCAGCGTCATTTTCCAAACCACGGGTGGTCTAGATCTGATTTCAAACTGTGTGTCTGCTAATCTTGCTAGCCACTCATATAGCTCCTTATGAACTCCTGTAAAGAAAATTTCTTGCACATCCGTAAAGATGTACCTCTGTTGGCACAGGGGCAGACCCAGGGTTCAACTCCAAGAGCTCACTAATAATCCCTAACTACTGGCCCTTTTGGAAACACTTGCAAAGTAGATGTAGTCTCACCCGAAGCAGTTATGGGGGGGTTGCGGGACAGAGATGTCTACAACTAAGGGGAATATCAAGTGGATCTAACACAAGGGTAGGGAAGCATTCATATATCACTTATCATCTTAGATCTACTATTCATATCTACTTATCATATCTAACACAACAATGCAATCAAAGTATATCAATGATAGAGACAGAATATCAATCACACATAACACAAAATATACGTGGTTCACCCTCTCTCTAGGGCTACATCCACAAAACTGTTCTTTGTAATATATTAAGATGAAGCATACAGTTCTTGTCTGCACTCTTATCTAGCAGATCTCTTCTCTTTTCCTCTCTCTCTCTCCCTCCCTACGCACCCAGCTGCAACGTTGATATTTGCACCCAGCTAAAGATCTTACAATACCAGAAGGCTCTCGCACTTAGCACTTCTATCTCTTACAACAGTAATCTCTCACACAACAATACTTACTAAATCAACAAAAATATTGTACCAACCCAAAACTAGGCCCTCATGACCTTTATTTATACATTACAATTACTCACCAACATCCTTAGGCTGAAACCTAGGTGTCCAAAACCCTAGGTGTCTAACACCCTAGGACAACTTGACCCATATTTCCATGGCTTCGCCAACCTATCTTTCCTTTCTTCTCGTGTGGTGCTCCAAAGTATCCAACAGTGGATTTTTCCACTTGTTGACTTGCCCACGATCCTTCTTCCTTGCTTATCTGTCATTCTTGATCTCCTCATCCAACAGATTTCTTTCCCAGAGTTCGCTCCATCTTTTCTGCTCTTTTGCTCACTTCAACCAAATAACAGTCACGTTTTGCGTGAAGTTCGCATTTTTCCTTTTCTTCCTTGATATTATCTTGCTTCCCTGACCAAGGGCCAACAAGCCCCCAACACTCACCTGTGACTCATCCTAAGGCACTTCAGATATGATCCTTTTGTTTTAATTTGACTTCTGAATGCGCAGTGCAGCCTCTGCTTTCTTCTTTATGGCTCCTTTTCCTCCTTTGTGCAGACTTTCCTTTTAGTGTCTGGTACCCATTTTCAACTGCACCTGGTACCTAGACCCTTTTCTCCATGTTTCTACTGAGAGTTGCGAGAAAGATGGTTGTCATAGTACAACTTCAGTCGACTCCCATTCACTAATCCTTCCTTCCACTCCCCATTCAATGTCTTCAATTGCGCAGCTCCTCCCTCGGTAACATAAGAAATCTCGTATGGCTCTATCCAATGCGTTTTGAACTTCCCAGGATGTTTGATGAACTTACTATCATATATCAAGACTATACCCCCTTGTTTAAATGCCTTCTTCTTGATGTGCTTGTCATGGTAGGCATTCTCTCTTTCCTTTTGTACTTGTTGATGGAATCCTGCAACAAATATGTCTTCCTCCAATTCAACCAACTGTGAAAGCCTCTCTTGAATAGCACCAGGGTCATCCATATCTATAAAGGCAACAATCCTCAAGATTTGTACCAAATATTCCATTGGAACAACAGCTTCAAGGCCATGTACCAACTTAAAAGGTGTCTTCATTGTCAGCTTCTTGCAAGTGGTTCTATAGGCCCATAATACTGTTGGTACTCTTAAATCCCAATCATCCCTTTTCACACTATAAATATTCGTCGGTGTTATCTCCAAGATCTTATTGAATGCTTCAACTATCCCATTTGCTTGTGGATGGTACGGTGTGATATTTTGATGGTGGACTATGAATTCTTCAGTCAAGGCTTCAACTGTCTTATTGATGAAATGTGTTCCTTGATCACTCATGAGGATCTTTGGGCATCCAAACTTGGTTATGATGTCCTCATAGATGAAGCAGACAGCTGTAGTGGTACTACAGTCCTTGACTTCTCTTGCTTAAGCCCATCTAGTCAAGTACTTTGTTGTTGTAATTATGTACCTTGCTCCTATATGCTTTCCTGGTGGATTTATAGGTCCAACGAAGTCAATGACCCATTTCTCAAATGCTTGTAGGGTCAATTGTGGTGCTAATGGAATTTCATCTCTTCTGGATGGTTTCCAAACTCTTTGGCATACATCGCAGGCTAGAGAATAGTCTTTAGCATCTCTATGTAAGGTAGGCCACCAAAGGCCGGCTCTTAGAACCTTATGCACAATTTATTTTCCTCCATATTTCCCTCATGTGAGGCCTTCATGAGATTCTACAAGTATCAGTGGTCATTCTTCCTCCATAACACACTTTCTCAATATCTCATCAGGTCCAATATTGTATAGATGTCTGGCTATAAGTGAGAAGTCTAGAGTGTGCACTACTAGTTGTTTCTTCTAAGGAATTGTGTACTCACTAGGTGTCATTCCTGTTGATAGGAACTGGACTATCTCTGTGAAGTGTTCATCGATATTTCTAATGGACAACATCTATGCATATGGTAGTGCATCCTCTAAACTAGTCGGCTCTTCACCATGTTCCAACCTTGAAAAGTGGTCAGGACCTTTGTTCATTCTCCCTGGCTTTACTATGATCTCAAAATCATATTCCTGAAATAGCAGAAGCCATATGCATATCCTTACCCCCAACACTGGCTTGTTGACTAGGTGTTTCAAAGTAGAGTGATCAGTAAACATTTTAAAGTGTCCTCCCAACAAGTAGTGGAAAAATTTATGCAATGCATACACCATGGCTAACCCTTCTCGCTCAGTGGTGGTGTAATTAATATCAGCAGATGATAGCTTCCTACTAGCAAAGGATAATGGGTGGGCAATTTATCCTTATCTCGGTTGTGCTAACACAGATCCTAAAGAAATGGAAGACACATCGACATGCACATGAAGTTCCTTGTTCCAATTTGGAAAAACCAGAATGGGTGCAGTAACCATTTTCTGTTTTAGTGTGTCGAAGCTCTGTTGGCATTCTTTTGTCCAACTAAACTGACAATCTTTCTTCAACATATTCTCCATGGGTGTTTTGATATGAGAATATCCTTTGATTAACTTCTTGTAACATCCTGTGTGTCTCAATGCAATGTGTGGTTGTTTGACTGAAATAGGAGGGGGTAGATCAACTATAATGGCAATTTTGGATGGATCTACCAGCAATCCTTGCTTTCATACAATATGACCTAACAGCACTCCAAATGGTGAAAATAAAATGCATTTCTTCAGGTTCAAGGAAATTTGACACTGCTTGCATTTATCCAACATTAGACTTAGACATTCAATATGATTTTTCAATAAACTAAAAATAGTCCAATCATCAAAATATGCTTCTAGGAATTTATGCAGAAATTCCTTGAATGCTTCGACCACCACCCTGGAAAATAGGGCTGGGGAATTCTTCAATCCAAATGGCATCATTTTATATTGGTAGGATCCCTATTTTGTTTCAAACGTGGTCTTATGGCGATGTTCCTTGGCAATCCGGATCTGATGGTATCCTGAAAATCCATCTGTAAAAGAATATACTTCCTGGCCTCCCACATTATCTAATACTTCCTGGCCTCCCACATTATTTAATGACCTTCATATCAGTGAACTTGGTTGGAAACAAGTTCTGATATTCATGCAGTAACTCTATAATTTTGTCCATGGTAGCAGCGTCCCAATAATCTCTGACATTTGAAAACTTTGGTGTCTGCTCTGTTCCAATGTTGACCTTCTTAATCTGAATTGGCTATCCAAGAAATGGTATCTCAACTCCTGGTCCTTCCACATCTCTCTGGCCTTATGTTTCTACGATGTTCACCTTCCTTGGATCATCGTCTTCATCGGCATTGATGTTGTAACAGCCTTGCAGTTTCTGGAGAGGCGCACTCCATTCATCCTCTTCCTGTTCTAAGGGAAGGCTAGATATCTCCTCGAATACTTTCTGTCTCACAATCTTTAATGCTTGATCTACTTAAGGATATTGACTTTCAAATAAGAAGGTGGTTACAAAACTATAAGTCATACCTTTCCAATCTATAGTGATCAGTTGCAGCTCTGCTTGAAGGTACCAATTGATAGGTGCCGTGTCCAGCGTATTGATGAATTTGTGCACCCACTATTCTTAAGGGATGTGGCTCTAGGCTTCCTCACAGCTTCGCACATGGTCCTTTGGGTAGACTCGACCTATGTAGTGAACTTCGCAGCCTTATACTTGTGTTGATAACCTCATTGTCATCAGGGTATGACATTGTATCCAATATGTAATGTTACTTTTGTGTGCCCCCCGCCATATTGATGGTGTGGCTTTCAGGGCCTCATCCATTGCCAACAGTCTTTTTTTCATTGGTACACTTTCTTCAAAGTATGACAAGAAGGTTTCTAAAGGGTTCAGACCATCAAATGTGGGTAATTTAGTTATTGTTGTGTCGATCCAATGAACTTCTCTAGTTAATATAGAATATATTCTTGTAGATACTTCATACATCTTATTATGCCAGTTCTCCAATGCTTCTTCTCTGTCGGATGAACATGCTCTATCACTTCGCCAGCTTAAGTTTCCATCAGCTGTGGGATTAATGTAATACTGTTGTTTGGTTGTTAGCTTGTATATGTTTTCTAGTGCATATGCATGGTCTTCTTCTCTGATAGGTTATGTGTATCGCTGACCTTCATCTGGATATAAAGGTGCAATGACCCTAAGGCCATATTTTTAAAAATTCATATGTCTCTTCTTTAAATCAACCATAGTGAAATTATTAAAGGCCCAGTCAATTCCTAACAGTGCAGGGTAAGGGAAACTGTCATCAGCAATCTCAATTACCTTGAAATATGCAAATGTTCTTACTCCATCAACGTCCACAGGGACATGTTCTAATATGCCAAAAGGACTTACAGCTTGTTGATTATCCATCCTAAGCCTGATAGGGGAATAGATCAACTTTGGTTTTCCCATCAGTGCCTAGGTTTGCTTCGTCGTGACATTGACCTTTGACCCTAAGTCGAGGACTACATAGTCTATCTCATACTTTCCCATTTGAGCATTCAAATGTAATTCCTTGTTTTTCCTTCTCTTCTTACCAATTTGGTGTACTTCCCTATTCAGTAAGGGGTCTATCTTTCCTAGATCATATTGTCTGATTAAATTTTATAACTCTTGTACAATGCTTTCATCTTGAATCAACTTTATACAAGTATATAGAAATTCCATGAGCTTGCTTACCTCTTTTCCTTCTTTTGGTGAAGAAAATTGATCAAATTCCCAAGGCATTCCATATTCTCTCACTTCTGGTCTTGTCTTTGATGAAGAACCTTGGTCTCCTCTGAATTATTTTCTTGCCTCCTAAAAAATGTGTCTTTCTTTCTTTGCAACGAATATTTGTGTCTTATTTGTAGCCTTCCTGATTTTTGAGTCTTCTGTGATCTTCCCTTGGGTCATTATGTCATCTCCTATAATAGCGGCTCCTCTAGTTATAATAGCGACTCTAGGGTCTTCTTCGCGAGGTTCAGCATATATCAGTTGTACCTGTGGCTTCTGTTGAGGTCATCATCTTTCCTGAAGCTTAGCTAGAAGCATAGGACAATATTCTATAACATGTTCAAATGAGCTACAGTAGATGCAAGTAGTACAAGGGTTCTGGAAATCCCTTGCGAGGTGTCCTAGTTGTTGTTACACCTCAAAATTACTCACTTCGATAGTGTCACAAGTGTCATCATTAAAAGTGTTGTAAGTGTCGCATCTTGTCTGCAAGTGTTGCAATTTAACTACAAGTTTTTCAAGTGTCACAAATAGTATACTTCCATCTTGCCTATGTCGTGCCTCTAACGACATCACAAAGACACTTAAGACACCCCAAAGACTAGTTTTGAAGAAGAGAAGTCACTTGACAGGGAGTACAAACCTTTGGCCATTGAAAAAACCACAAAAAAATGGATTTTGGAGAGGAGCACTCCCCTACCCACTGTCAGGGAGTGTTGGTGCTCCCTAGGCCTATTTAGGGGAGTGATTATACTTCCATATTGCCTATGGCGTGCCTCTAACGACATCACAAAGACACTTAAGACACCCCAAAGACTAGTTTTGAAGAAGAGAAGTCACTTGACAGGAAGTACAAACCTTTGGCCATTGAAAAAACCACAAAAAAATGGATTTTGGATAGGAGCACTCCCCTACCCACTGTCAAGGAGTGTTGGTGCTCCCTAGGCCTATTTAGGGGAGTGCTTGAGTTCCCTATGTACCCTTTTGGGGGAGTGCTACCCTTTTTTTAGAAAATTTTGGGTTTGTTGAGGCAAATAAGGGGAGAATCCCTCAATCCCTGAAGGTAGTTGGATTTGAATAGATGGTCAAGGCATGATCTTAGGGTAGATCCTCAACTAAAGGAGAAGTATCCTCAACTCATCCCAAATATCTCTCAAGTGGTTGGAGCTCTCCAAGGTTATATAAGGAGACCTTCTCATGGTGAAAGGTACAAGGAAGATTCAGAATTATACCTAACTTATGATCTCATAAGAAGGTATTTACAATGGAGATTGGGAATTACATCAAACTTA